>APFE031290031.1:1582-38079 GCA_000404065.3 Pinus taeda
GGAAAATAATGAAAAATCAAGCTGGTAGTCTCGGTTTTGAGATCCAGTGGGAAATCTCTGTGTATATGTGTTTTATGGGTTATGCTCTCGCACTTTTATTTTTCTTGTGATTTAGAATTCGTATGCAGGTAATTTCTGTACGGGGTTAAAACCTACACACCTAAGAAACTTGCATAACACACTAATCAGTCATGGAAAAGTATAGGAATATAAATGAGTAGAATTCAAAATATATATACAGCTATTGTACATGATCAAAACACAGCAATCAAAGGCATTCTGTACAACTATTATACATGAAATAAGAAAAAGAAATGCATGGAATTAAAGAGTACTATACAGGCCTTCAGTAAACAGGGGCCCTCTGCCTACTCCAGCCGGTTCAATGATCAATTACACGCTCAAACGGAAAATAGTCTTCTCATATATTATGCATTAAAATAGAAAGTACAGTGGGAGTTCAAAATTACATATCAGCAGCTAACAGCTCACTATCCAACCTTCAAAGACGCTTTATTTCTAACAGAGGAAAGCAAACTAACTTAACGAAAACTAAGCTATTCAGGCAGCTGTGTAAAAACACGTAGTCTTGTTGCGTCCTCGGATTTAGGCAATGGTCGTTGTGGGAATTCAATCTGCTGTTGGATTCATGTTTCCCACTATCTTCATGGTTGAGGAAGATGCCACACGTTCTTCACGTGCTCTAAAACAGAACACGGAGAGTCGTGCCACGACCAATGACTTCTGTTGACCGTAGTTGCCTCCTCGTTGACCACGGGTTTTGATGACTAGTTTGGGTGAGATGGAAGGACACACACCATGTCCTTGGTCCCACGAATTTGCCCATGTGGCTCTTCTTCCCGAAGGACACCTGGAACATATCATTTAATAAAATAGCTGCGGAATCCGGGGTTGGCTGCGGAAACCGGGATCAGCTGCGGAAACCCTGTGTGAGCTGCGGAAATGCAGCACTTTGAACCAAAATTCTAAACCAACAACACAGTCATTAGCATAATTAGCAAACCATGTAAAAAGTCCTAAAATACAATGATTTGAGCAATTTGATGGAGGGAATGAGTGGCAAAAGAAGGAAATGAATAGGAAAAGGAGGCTAAGAGGATGTGTAAAGAAGTGCAGGTTTGAGGCTCAACACTTCATTTGCTTGTTCATCTTGAGGTGATTTGGAATCTGAGTCCTTGCTTCCATCTAACAGCCAATTTTCTCTCCTTCTTTCACTATTCTTTTCAACTATGTTCTTCTTCTGAGGTGCTTTATTCTTTAGCTTCTTTCCCATTGTTTTTATGGGTCTCCTTCAAGCAATCAAGCTTCTACCAATGGTCTTGCTGTGATACCAATTTTTGGAAATAATACTCAGAGGGGAGGGGTGAATTAGTATTAGCAAATCAATTACTTTTTCATTTCCATAATCAGATTCATATACGCTACTTTAGTTAAGGGAACTCGCGTGTACACGCAACTGTGTTTAATGCAACTAGCGTATATCCACAAACTTATGATTCAGTTAATTCATCATATGTTGATCTCTAAGCAATGCATCAGAACTTCATTAACCATATAAATAGTAACCAGGTGCAGTAAAAATAGAACAAATCATCACACATAAGAAATAGACATGAACACCAATTTATAAGGTGGAAACCCAATGCGAGACAAAAAACACCTTTTGTTATCTTCATTTTAATATAAGGAAACATGTTTACAATCTTGTACTGGTGCAGACTCATACTAGTACGTAGGAACCTACCTACAGAAGGCTACAACCTTCTCTCGTTCTCCAGCTTCTACTAGAAGGGAGCTACAAACCCCTGGCTCTTGTACTAGCCGATATATTTACTAGTACTTAGACGCTGGCCTACAAAAGGTTACAACCCTCTCTCGTTTTCTAGCTGCTACTGGAAGGGAGCTCCAACCCCCTGGCTCTTGTATGTAGGTGCCAACCTATTGAAGGCTCAAACCGTCACCCTTCCTCCAGGGAGCACGTTTCATAAATTTTCAGATTGGATACTCCTAGAACACAACACCAATATATGAAGTTACGTTTCATCCAATTTTCATATTGGACCCATCAATAACATTGAAGCTCAAAATCAATCACCACTATAACACAACCTTTGCACTCAATCATCGATCTCTGAATCACTCAACAACTGAATCACTAAAGCCCTGTCATCAAAACATAGTCACTAGAACACAGAGGAGAACCTAGAACTCTGCAACAACCACTAGAACCAACTGCAAATTTAGATATAATATTTCATAATCTATACACTACTCTGATGAACCGAACTAGTGTGCATATGTGATTTTACCAAAGGCAACCCACGTACATAACTGCAAATACTAACTCAAACACTTCATAGCTATTTCAAAATTTAGTCATACCCAGATCATAACATTTGAAAAATAAAACATGCATCAGTGTTTAGATATAGTCTATCCATGATCAAACCACATAATGATAAAACACTCCAAGCCTTAAGATCCCGATCCATCATCCATCATCATCCACATAGGTGCATCCTTGGTTCAGACCAAGCAAAGCATCACAAACCCATAACCTGCATATTTGATCTCCCACTTCATCAGATATTCAATACTTGCACACCTTGGCCTAATGATCTTCTCCTCCTTTTATAGTTTTAGGCCTTTCTCAATACCATGGTCCAAAACCACTTAGGACTAATACCTTGGACCAAATACCTTGGACCAATACCATGGATCAAACACCATGGACCAAACACCTTGGACCAAAACTTATTTTTCCAAGTTATACATGCCTTTCCTTTTGTGAAAGTGTGTGTGTATGTTATATGCCCCTTTTGGCCTGTCAACCTGTGTAAACTCATTAAGTCTTTGCTATTGACCTGCTGCACTATGATCTGTCATCTGAGTGAGTTTCCATCAAGGACAACAACTGTATCATAATGCCAACAATCCCCCCCTTTGGACTTGATGGCAACAACAACACCAAGTCACTCTCCCCCTTTCACATCAAGGGAAAAGGGTGGACCAAGATATTCTCTCCCTTTATATACATTATGCTATCCATACTCCCCCTGAGTACATGCTGAAATCTCTGATCCAGCTCCCCCTTTATACATGCTAAGATGTACCAATCCATCCATGCTCCCTATGAACACATGCAGAGTCTGCAAAAATATTTTTCAAAAGAATAACATGACTCTATACATACATCAACAACAACCTTGCTATCACCAATGACTCATACATCTCTCTCCCAACCAAGTGAGGATATACCAAATTTGACTCATCCACCCTACTAAGTGGGGATATACCAAAAGTTTATACATGACCAAAATAGAAATTATTACATCCTCCATACCATGCATTATGGGATTACAAATTAGGTCTTTGCATGACCTCTACATGAAATGATATACATGACTTTTATAACAAAGACCAACAATATAAAACAGACCATGATAGTCATTAGGAACTATCATACACCATTTATGATCCGCACCATAAGCATCTATCAATAACATCCACACCTATAACCTGCAATACCATTCTCTTGACCAACCAATAATAGCAAGATGCATCATTTAGCTACATAGGCATCATCACCAAGGACTTCTAACAGTAATGCCAACAATGCATTATTCGAATCATATGCTCCCCCTAAACCTGTTCCATTTGTTCACTGTCAGATCTGATCATGCACATATCAGCAAGAAGTATCAAGGCATCATCATCAATTAGATATACATCATGTTAACTTGTGAGGATAAAAATCTCTTCTAAATAACATCTTATGAGTACCAACACATTTCCATACATCATCAGTAGATTGTAACAATCTTCAAACAGAGTAGACACTTCACTGAACCATATCAAACTGCTTTTCCAAAGTCTGTCCCATTGCTTTAACTCAAACTAACATATATGTGACTGTGCAGCTTCAGACTCGTGTATATACGCGACTTTTCATCATGAAATTTTCATATGAGATTTAGAACACTGAAGTTTCACACTTTCAGCTCACTCTAAGTCTATCATGTCTGTATACTCTGATATGCCACATCTTTCCGACTATACTTCCTTCCTCTTCCATATCTTCGACTGAGATGATGTTTTCTAATTTTGGTATGGTGCCCAAAATCTTCTCCTGCATTCCTTTGCTATATGTCCAAGCTTGTTACATGCATAACATCTCATATGTTTCATATTCCTTCTATGGCAATCAATGGCTTTGTGACCAAACATATTACAAGCAAAATAATATCCCTTAAAGTACCTGGAACATGATGATATTTTTTTTGTGATGGTCTTGAACCATTCTACTTCTGCATCTGGCTACAACATGTCCAAGATTATGACATACATAACACTCAATATTATTCATCTGAGAAAATAACCGAATATCACTTCCATATTTTGGAATAAAAGATATTCCTTGAGGGATTTCTTTCCTTGGTTGTTGATGGGGTTGACCTCTTATATCCTTGTTGAGCATTTCAGGTTTTATATTAGAGTTCCTTGCCTCATCCTATGAGCTAGATTCACCTTCAATGGATTCATAAAAACCAATACCAGTTTTGATAGCAGTAGATCTTTGACTACTAAGAATATCATCTAGAATCATAGTACTATCCTGAAATCACAATAGTTTATCCCTTTCTTCTAATTTACCTTTTAAGATATTTACCTCAATCTAATGTTCTTCTTCCTTTTCTATATGTTGCTTCTTCAAGATTTCTTCAGCCATTCTTACTTCTTCCACTTGTTGCCTTAATTTGAGAATCTCATTTTCTTGTTCTTTATCCACTTGAGGTAGTTCTTCATTCTGCTTTTTTTTTAATGATATCACTTCATCCTACAAATTTGACATACTTCGAAGGCACACTCCAGCTGAGTTTTTAATCTAGTGACTTCTTCTTTGAGGGCACACTCCCTTTTGTTACATAGATCTTGTTGAGCTATGATTTTATCTGATGCTTCATTTGCTTGTTCATCATGAGGTGATTTGGAATCTAAGTACTTGCTTCCATCTAATGGCCAATTCTCTCTCCTATAGTCACTGTTCCTTTGAGTTGTGTTCTTCTTTTGAGGTTCTTTCTTCTTTAGCTTCTTTCCCATTGTTTATATGGATCTCCTTCAAACGATCAAGATTCTACCAAAGGACTTGCTCTGATACCAATTGTTGGAAATAATACAGAGAGGGGAGGGGTGAATCAGTATTAGTAAAACAATTACTTTTTGATTTCCATAATCAGATTCATATACGCTACTTCAGTTAAGGGAACTCACGTGTACACGCAATTGTGTTTAATGCAACTAGCGTATATCCAGCAAACTTATCATTCAGTTAATTATTCTTATGTTGATCTTTAATTAGTGCATCAGAACTTCATGTAAATAGTGTAAAAATAGAACAGATCATCACACATAAGAAACACACATGAACACCAAGATATAAGGTGGAAACCCAATGTGGGACAAAAACCACCTATTGTTGTCTTCCTTTTAATATAAGAAAAAATTGTTTACAATCTTGTACTGGCACAGACTCATACCAGTATGCAAGCATCCACTTGCAGAAGGCTACAACCTTCTCTCATTCTCCATCTTCTACTGGAAGGGAGCTACAACCCCTTGGCTCTTGTACTAACCGATATATTTACTAGTACGTAGGTGCCAACCTAGAGAAGGCTACAACCCTCTCTTGTTTTCTAGCTATTACTGGAAGGGAGCTCCAACCCCATGGCTCTTGTACTAGCCGATATGTTTACCAGTACGTAGGCATTGGCCTACTGAAGGCTCCAACCTTCACTCTTCCTCCAGGGATCATGTTTCATAAATTTTCAGACTGGTTACTCCTGGAACACAACACCAATATATGAAGGCCACATTTCATCCAATTTTCAAACTGGACCCATCAACAACATTGAAGCTCAAAATCAATCACCACTGCAACACAACATTTTCACTCAATAATTGATCTCTGAATCACCCAACACCTGAACCACTAAAGCCTTGTCATCAAAACACAGTCACCAAAACACAGAGTAGAACCCAGAACTCTACAACAACCACTAGAACCAAGTGCAAATTGAGATCTAGTCTTTCAAAATGCATACACTACTCTGATGCACTGAACCAGTGTGTATACATGCTTTTACTAAAGCAAACCAGCATACAAATCTGCAAATACTAACTTAAACACTTCACAACTATTTTAGAATTTAGTCATACCTAGATCATAACATTTGCAAAATAAAAGATGCGTCAGTGTTCAGATCTAGTCTATCCATGATCAAACCACGTAATGATAAAACATTCCAAGCCTTAAGATCTCGATCCATCATCCATCCTCATCCACATAGGAGCATCCTTGGTTCAGATCAAGAAAAGCATCAAAAAATACTAGATCTCCCACTTCATCAGATATTCAATACTTGCAAACCTTGGCCTAATGATCTTCTCCTACTTTTATAGTTTTAGGCCTTTCTCAATACCATGGTCCAAAACCACTTAGGATTAATACCTTGGACCAAATACCTTGGAAAAATACCATGGATCAAAATATCATGGACCAAATACCTTGAACCAAAACTTAGTTTTCCAAGATATATGTGCCTTTCCTTCTGTGAGAGTGCGTGTGTACATTATAAGCCTCTTTTGGTCTGTTAACCCGTGTGTATATGCTCCTTTGTCAAGTTGAACCTACGTATACTCATTAAATATTTGCTATTGACCTGCTGCACTATGATTTGTCATCTAAGTGAGTTGACATCATGGACAACACCTGTATCACAATGCCAACAATCTCCCCCTTTGGAGTTAATGGCAACAACAACACCAAGTCACTCTCCCCATTTGACATCAAGCGAAAAGGGTAGACCAAGATATTCTCTCCCTTGATATACATTCTGCTTTCCATACTCCCCCCTAAGTACATGTTGAAATCTCTGATTGAGCTCCCCCTTTGTACATGCTAGGACATACCAATCCGTCCATGCTCCCCTTGAGCACATGAAGAGTTTGCAAAAATATTTTTCAAAAGAATAAGAGGACTCTATACATACATCACCAATGTCTCATACATCCATCTCCCAACCAAGTGGGGATATACCAAATTTGACTCATCCACCCAACCAAGTGGGGATATACCAAATGTTTATACATGACTGAAATATAAATTATTACATCATCCATCCCATGCATAGTGGGGTTACAAATCAGGTCTTTGCATGACCTTTACATCAAATGATATAGGTGACTTTTATAACAAATACCAACAATCTAAACAAGACCATGATAATCATTAGCAACTATCACACACCATATATGATTTGCACCATAAGCATATGTCAACAGCATCCAAACCTGTAACCTGAAGTACCATTCTCTTGACCAACCAACAATAGCGAGATGTATCATTTAGCTACATAAGCATCATCACCAAGGACTTCCAACCATAATTCCAACAATGCATTATTCGAATCATATGCTCCCCCTAAACCCATTCCATCTATTCACTATTAGATATGATCATGCACATATCAGCAAGAAGCATCAACGCATCATCATCAATCAGATGCACATCGAGTTAACTTGTGAGGATCAAAAGCTCTTCTAAATATCATCTTATGAGTACGAACACATTTCCACACATCATCAGTAGATTGTAACCATATTCAAACAAAGCAGACACTTGAATGAACCGTATCAGACAATTTTTCCTAAGTCTGACCCACTGCTCTAACTCAAAATAACATATACGTGATTGTTCACCTTCAGACTAACGTATATATCCGACTTGTCTTCATGAAATGTGCATATGATATTTAAAGCACTGAAGTTTCACACTTTCACCTCCCTCTGAGTCTATGATGTCTATATACTAAGATATGTTGCATCTTTCAGACTGTGCTTCCTTCTTCTTCCATATCTTCGACTGAGATGATGTTTTCTCCCTTTGGTATGGTGCCCAAAATCTTCTCCTGCATTCCTTTGCTATATGTCCAAGCTTGTTACATGCATAACATCTCATATGTTTCATATTCCTTCTATAACAGTTAATGGATTTGTGACCAAACATATTGAAAACAATATCTTAAAGCATCTGGAACATGATTATATTTTTATGTGATGGTCTTGAACCATTCTACTACTGCATCTAGCTACAACATGTCCATGATTATGACATACATAACACTCAATATTATTCATTTGAGAATATAACCGACTATCACATCCATAGTTTGGAATAAAATATTTTCTTTGAGGGATTTCTTTCCTTAGTTGTTGATGGGGTTGACCTCTTATCTCCTTGTTGAGCATTTCAGGATTTATATCAGAGTTCCTTGCCTCACCCTATGAGCTAGATTCACCTTCAACAGATTCATAAAAACCAATACCAATTTTGATAGGAGGAGATCTTTGACAACTAAGAATATCATCCAGAATCTTAGTATTGTCTTGAAATCGTAACAATTTATTATTTTCTTCTAATTTACCTTTTAATATTTTTACCTCAATCTGTTGTTGTTCTTCCTTTTCTAGATGTTGCTTCTTCAATATTTCTTCAATCTTTCTTTCTTCTTCCACTTGTTGCCTTAATTTGAGAATCTCATTTTCTTGTTCTTTATCTACTTGAGGTAGCTCTTCATTCTACTTGTTTTCTAATGATATCACTTCATCCTATAGCATTTGACGTACTTTGAAGGCACACTCCAGCTGATCTTTTAATCTGGTAACTTCTTGTTTGAGGGCACACTCCATTTTGTTAAATAGATCTTGTTGATCTATGATTTTATCTCATGCTTCATTTGCTTGTTCATCTTGAGGTCATTTGGAATTTGAGTCCTTGCTTCCATCTAATGGCCAATTGTCTCTTCTGCTGTCACTTTTCCTTTGAGTTGTGTTCTTCTTCTGAGCTACTTTCCTTTTTAGCTTCTTTCCCATTGTTTCTATGGATCTCCTTCAAGCGATCAAGCTTCTACCAAAGGACCTGCTATGGTACCAATTTTTGGAAATAATACTGAGAGGGGGGAGGTGAATCAGTATTATCAAATAAATTACTTTGTCATTTCTATAATCAAATTCATATATGCTACTTTAGTTAAGGGAACTCGCATGTACACACAACCGTGTTTAATGAAACTAGCATATATCCAAAAAACTTATGATACAATTAATTATTCATATGTTGATCTTTAATCAATGCATCAAAACTTCATTAACCATATAAATAGTAACCAGGTGTAGTAAAAACAGAATAGATCATCACATATAAGAAACACACATGAACACCAAGATATAAGGTGGAAACCCAATGCAGGACAAAAACCACCTGCTGCTGTCTTCCTTTTAATATAAGAAAAACCTGTTTACAATCTTGTACTGGCATAGACTCATACCAGTACGCAAGCACCGACCTGCAAAAGGCTAAAACCTTCTCTCGTTCTCTAGCTTCTACTGAAAGGGAGCTACAACCTCCTGTCTCTTGTACTAGCCGATATATTTACTACTTCGTAGGTGCCGTGCTACAAAAGGCTACAACCCTCTCTCATTTTCCAGCTACTACTGGAAGTGAGCTCCAACCCCTTGGCTCTTGTAATGGACGATGTGTTTACTAGTACATAGGTGCTGGCCTACTGAAGGCTCCAACCTTCACTCTTCCTCCAAGGACGATGTTTCATAAATTTTCAGACTGGATAATCCTGGAACACAAAATTAATATATGAAGGCCACATTTCATCAAATTTTCATACTAGACCAATCAACAACTTTGAAGCTCAAAATCAATCACCATTGCAACACGATCTTTGCACTCAATCATCGATCTCTAAATCACCCAACAACTAAATCGTTGAAGCCTTCTCATCAAAACACAGTCACCACAACACAAAACAGAACCCAAAACTCTGCAATAGCCACTAGAACCAATTGCAAATTTAGATATCATATTTCATAATGTATACACTACTCTGACGAACCGAACCAGCGTGTATACATGCTTTTACCAAAGCAAACCTGCATACAGAACTACAAATACTAACTCAAACACTTCACAGCTATTTCAGAATTCAGTCATACCCAGATCATAACATTTGCAAAAGAAAACATGTGTCAGTGTTTAGATCTAGTCTATCCATGATCAAACCAGATAATGATAAAACATTCCAAGCCTTAAGATCTCGATCCATCATCCATCATCATCCACATAGGTGCATCCTTGGTTCAGATCAAGCAAAGCATCACAAACCCATACCCTGCATACTGGATCTCCCACTTCATCAGATATTCAATACTTGCACACCTTGGCCTAATGATCTTCTCCTCCTTTTATAGTTTTAGGTCTTTCACAATACCATGGTCCAAAACCACTTAGGACCAATACCTTGGACCAATACCATGGATCAAAATACCATGGACCAAATACCTTGGACCAAAACTTAGTTTCCATGATATACATGCCTTTCCTTCTGTGAAAGTGCGTGTGTACATTATACGCCCCTTTTGGTCTGTTAACCAGTGTGTATACGCTCCTTTCTCAAGTTGAACCTACGTATACTCATTAAATATTTGCTATTGATCTACTGCACTATGATATGTCATCTGAATGAGTTGCCATCAAGGACAACACCTCTATCATAACGCCAACAATCTCCCCCTTTGGACTTGATGGAAACAACAACACCAAGTCACTCTGCCCCTTTGACATCAGGGGCAAAGGACGGACCAAGATATTCTCTCCCTTGATATACATTATGCTATCCATACTCCCCTTGAGTACATGCTAAAATCTCTGATTGAGCTCCCCCTTTGTACATGCTAAGATGTACCATTCTGTCCATGCTCCCCCTGCACACATGTAGAGTCTGCAAATTTTTTTTTCAAAAGAATAACATGACTCTATACATACATCACTAATGTCTCATACATCCAACTCCCAACCAAGTGGGGATATACCAAATTTCACTCATCCACCGTACCAAGTTGGGATATGCCGAATGTTTATACATGACTAAAATAGAAATTATTACATCATCCATCCCATGCATAGTGGAGTTACAAATTAGTTCTTTGCATGAACTTTACATAAAATGATATACATGACTTTTATAACAAAGTCCAACAATATAAACAAGACCATGATAGCCATCAACAACTATTAGACATCATATATGATCTGCACCATAAGCATCTATCAACAACATCCAGACCTATAACCTGCAATACTATTCTCTTTACCAACCAACAATAGCAAGATGTATGATTTAGATACATAAGCATCAACACCAAGCACTTCTAACCATAATGCCAAGGATGAATTAATCGAATCATATGCTCCCTCTGAACCTCTTACATCTGTTCACTGTCAGATCTGATCATGTACATATCAACAAGAAGTATAAAGGCATCATCATCATTTAGATTGTTGGCTTAATGGTTCCTTATCCAGGTTCAGAAATGTTTAGTCAAACAAATCCTGACACTACCAGCCCTTTTGACAACATTCCGTGGAGCGCAGACTGAAGTCTCACCCAAGGTAGTATGGGATGGTGCTAGAACTAGGTTTTCGCACCCTAGGGATGTCTTGATGTGGTCTGGGGTTGCGCGGAGTGATCCTATGCACTGCATTGCTTTTCACGTCGTTGTCTTCTTGGAGTGACTACCTTAGTAAAGCACAAACGTAAGTTATCCCTTTCTATGCCTAATATTATTATAGATATTTTGTTACTGACAAAGGTACAACTCTTTCAGTTATTATTTAACATAAACAGAGATGTGCATAATCATAAATCAGGGACAGACACATAAACCATAATCTAGAATAGATACATGATATTTCAAAATCAACGTATCTTTATTAATGCCTATATCCGGTTATAATCCACTTCCTGCCATATGCACACAGCTGTAGGGGCCCACACACACAGCAGCAAACTCTACCAGGCCTCCGTGCACACAGCTGTGGAGCCTCTATCTCCTATTACAAACCAAACTTGTACTTACAGACTCAGATCTACTATCTCTTCAGACCCCCATATTATTTCTATTACCAAAAAATTGCCTCTTACAATTAGAGCCTTGCTCTTATTTATACACTCTCATGGTCCATCGACCATGGGTAGGCTGACACATTCTAGATTAATTTATAATATTTTAGGGCAGACTACGCTTAGACTTGACCCATTACAATTCACACTCTGTGCACTTTACGGAGCTTTTACAATATAATACCCAAAAATGTGGGCTTCAAGCCCCAAAACATTATGCGGAGGATCCACTGCCCAATAGGCCCCCAACACAATCATCATGAGTCATCCCAAGTCACTCGTTGGTGCAGTGAGAAACACTACCAAAGCTTCGTGGTTCACCATCCCTATGAGTGACGTATTGTGCTTCATTGTTCCATCCTTTTTTCTTGCAACACTTCTTCAACCTCCTGCTCCATTGCCCCGAGTAGTTCGCCTAACCGATGACGCTCATTCTGCTCTGTTTGGTTAACAAAAAGTGGCTACTCATAGGATTTTAGCTCTAGCTGAGATGCCAAAGCAATGAACTCTTTGTGCAAATGCAGCAAGTTTGCAATCTCTGGTCCCGTATACTCAATATTTGTTGCAGCTTGTGTTGCATTTTTGCAAGAGAGATGTTGTTGTCCGTAAGGTCCCAATATTCAAGCTTCATCATAGGCACATAGCCCAGGGTTGCATTTGTCCATGATATCCTAAGATTCACCATCTCCCCCTTATCTTTCATAGATCGTTTACCTGACCACACATTTCGCAGTGATATCCAGACCAGTCCTGCTATCTATCTGGGAATTTGCGATATGTCTCTTACCACTGGTGTTGAGCTCAGCATGGCGACTTCAGCCATCGGCATTATGCTATCCCAAAGGTCCTGCAAATCATCGAAGCTAGACGGGTCCATATCTATCAAGAAACTCAATAACTTATCTCTCACAATGCCATGGTTTGTTCAGTAGATGACCAGCTGTGATTTATAAGTCAGCCAATATTCCAATTCGATCGTTCCCTCCGTTTCTGGTTCATTAATGCAATATGTACTGGAGATCGTTCCAAATCGAGTACTGAATTCATGTATTGAATGTCCGTAGTCTACTCCTTGTTGCCTTAGATTGACCATATTGTCATGAATAGTGACCTCAACGATCACTTTCCTGCCTTTCTACGTAGCAGTATAGCCCTTTATGTACGACCGCGATTCTTGTAATAAACACTTCTTACGCAGAACTTCATTTCCATGTAGCTTTCCTGCAACATCCTTTATAATCCCATGCCTTCTTTCAACTACTTGAAGTGCTGAGACTATACTTTGGTCGGTTAGTTAGGCAGCCGGCCCACTTGTGTAGAACTTCAGGTGACTGCCAATTACCTTTCTTGGGAAGGGCTCCCCATTAAGCTTGCTGCGCTGGACTGCACCACCATCTGTGACCTCTTTGAATACATATGGTCCCAACCAATGCATTCGAAGTTTTCGTGGGAATTTCTCGAACTTGCTATCATACAATAATACCAAATAGTTGACTTTGAACGTGCACAACTTGATGTGGCAAGCATGCCAAGCTTTCTGTGTTGTTTCTGTACTTGTTCATGGAAGCCTACCAGAAATCATTCTTCCTCTAGTTCTTCCAGTTGCGTGAGCCTCTCTTCCAAGGCTTCACGGTTGGCCATGCCTGTCATCATTGCTATCCACAAACTGGGTACAATGTATTCCATTGGCATGACAGCTTCCATGCCATAGACTAACCTGAATGGTGTCTAAACTATCAATTTTTGCATGTGGTTCTATATGCTTATAACACGGCAGGTATGTGTAAATCCTAATTGGTTCACTGCGTGTTACATACTTTGGTCAATGCAATCTCCTGAATCTTGTTGAATGCTTCTACGGTCTCGTTCGCTTGCAAATGGTATGATGTGCTTTGCTGATCATACACCTAGAACTCTTCAATAAGTGCACTGATAGTTTCATTTAGGAAGTGTTTTCCGCAGTCATGCATTAGAATTTTTGGGAATCCAACCACATCAAGACGTTGTCAAATAAAAATTTCATAGTTGTAGCAGTGGTGTAATCCTTAATCATCTGTGTTTCTGCCCACCTAGTTAAATATTCTGTTGCAGTGATGAAATAGTGCACACCTATCTTCCTTTGAGGGGTGATAGGCCCCACAAATTCTATTGTGCATTTTTCAAATGGCTGCAGTGTCATCTATGGATTGACTGGCATCTCATCCCTTTGCGATGGTTTCCGAGCCTGCTGACATATGTCACAAGCCCGATAGTATGCTTTTGAGTCTTGATGTAGGGTTGGCCACCATAGTCCAGCACGAAGAATCTTCTGTGCTGTCACCCATCCTGCATAATGTCCTCCTGCAACCCCCCATGTGCTTCTGTGAGGATCTGGCCTCATTTAAATTCAGGTACATATCTTCATAGTATTTCATCATTTCCCATTTTATAGAGGTGTCCTGCAATAACAGTAAAATCTACCACGCATACCACCAATTCTTTATTCTTTTGAACTGAATATCCCTGCAGTGTGGTCCCTGTGGTTAAGAAGTGGATTATATCCTCAAAGTGTCCATTTGCGACATGCACTACATAAAGCTAAGGATCAGGTAGTCCTTCCTCCAAATTTCTTGGCTCCTCACCATTCTCAATTTAGGACAGGTGATCTGGGTCTGCGTTTAGGCATCCCACCTTTATGATGACCTCAAAATCATATTATTGAAATAGGAACAACCATCTACAAATGTGCCCCCCCAACACAGGCTTGTTCACCAGGTATTTCAATGCGGAGTGATCAATATCCATTTTAAAGTGCCCTCCGAGTAGATAGTGGTGGTATTTCTAGAGTGCGTATACGATCGCCAATCCCTCACGCTCAGTAGTGGAGTAGTTCTCTTCTGCTTTAGATAGTTGTCGACTTGCGAACATGATCAGGTGACCAATGCCTTCTGCTCCTTCCTGCATGAGTACAGCGCCTAGCGCAATACATGACACATCAACATGTACATGAAATTCAATGTCCCATTTTGGGAAAACCAAAGTGGGGGTGGATGCCAGCTTTTCCTTTAGAATCTCTAGACTTTTCTTATAGTCATCATTCCAACAATATGTAGCGTCCTTTTTCAACAACTTTTCCAATGGTTTCATGATTTGTATAGCCCTTTAAACTTTCGATAGTAGCCAGTGTGGCCCAATGTGGTACAGAGTTGTTTGACACTGCGTGGTGCTTCCAGATTGAGTATGATAGTGATCTTCACAAGGTATGTCATCAAGCGTTGTCTGCAGACTACATGGTCGAGCAAGTTGCCAAAAGGGATGAGGAATGTACACTTTTTAAGATTTAGTGCAATCAAGTGTCATCAACATGTATCCAACATCAACCACAAGCTTGCTACATGTTTCTTGACTAGCCCAAATACAATCCAATCATCAAAATAAACCTCCAAAAACTTATGACTGAATTCCTTGAACGCTGCTACTATTACGCATGAAAATATCATTGGCATGTTCTTCAACCCAAAGGGCATAACAATGTACTGAAAACATCCCCATTCTGTCACGAAGGAGGTCTTGCTCCTATCTTTTGGTGTGATCTTGATCTGATGGTACCCCGAGAACCTATCCATGAACTAGTACGCTTCCTGTCCACCAACATTCTCCAGGACTTCATTTGTAAATGGGGTCGAGAACGGGTCATGAATGTAGGCATCATTTAGTTTTCGAAAGTCCACGTAGATTCGAATTTCCACCTTCTATTTTTTCTCCTACACTATTATAGGACTCACCTAGTCAAATTCTTCCACAGGTTCAATAATTCCTACTGCAAGCATTTTGTCCAATTCTTCACAGACTTTTTCCTTATACTTTAGATTCAAACAGTAAGGTTGCTGCTTAACCAGCTTCGCTTTTAGTTTTAGAGTTATCTTCATCATGCCCAGGTCATCGAGGATCCCTTTTAATTCTATTATTTTGGTTGGGAATAAGTCTTGATATTCACGGAGTAACTCGATGACCTTATCCACCGTGGCATCATCCCAATAGCCCCCAGGGTCACGTACTTCACCTCTTCATCTATAACAATGTTCACCTGTTTCGTTTTTTGTGGCGTTGTGATGTCTGGGTCCTCGATCGATGGTCCTCGAGTTTCACAACTCCCTTCTATTTCTGGAATGTTAATGTTTCGAGGGTCATCATCATCATCCTCCACTTTCATGTTGTAACATTCCAGGGCATGGCTTAACTGATGTGACCATTCTGGTTGAACTATTTCTTCTAGTTCTTGTGGTATTTTGAAGATAGCAACTTTCACAATTTGCAACGCATCATCAATATTATCCATCCACTAGTCTTCAAATAAGAACGTTAATAAAAACCCTTTGCGCAAGATATCCCATTCACCCATACCATGTCAGAGTTTTGTCTCAATATACCAGTTTCTGGGGATGACATCTAGGGTATGATAAAATAAGTGCACCCATTTAGGCTGGGGTTCTTCGCCATAGGCTTTGGTACATTTTGCGAGGTGTATGCATGGGTTATCGCGTCCATCATATTTCTCAGTTATTCGTAGCTCCGGCTTCCCAAACCATAGCTGCATGATCCTTCCGCAATTGTGCCAATTTTCAAAATTTCTTTCATGTGTTCCCCACCAACGCGTAGGTGTTGCGCGTAGCACCCATTTTAATGCATCGAACCTCTGCTGCTCTGGTACAGTACTCTCAAACATACTCAAGAATTCGTCCACCACTGTTAGTCCATCATAGGTTGGTAGATCTCGAACCTGGGTGGTTACGCAATGCAGTGATTTGGTCATCATATTACAATTTAGTGTCATCACCTGACTATCATAAATTACCTTAGAAAAAGAAAAGAAGTTATCATTTGGTAATGACACTCTTGCAGTCATAAAAGGTAAAGGCTCTATTCTTTTAAAAGAAAAGGTTAAAGATGGAAATGTTATGTATGTTGATGGTCTAAAGCATAATCTATTGAGTGTCACTCAAATGTGTGATCAAGGAAATGAGGAAGTATTTCGATCAAATGGATGTGTTGTTCGTGAGCTTGATATAGGAGAAACAGTAATCAAAGGTGTAAGAACTCCAAACAACCTGTACATACTCAAAGGGTGACAATAACAATGCTACTTAAGCAGAAACGATGAACACTGGTTATGGCATAGTAGATTGGAGCATCTAAGTTTCTCTCAAATAAGAAAAGCATGCAGATACCAGGCTATTCTTGATCTTCCTGATATCAACATTCCATAGAATACAATATGCAATTCATGTCAATTTGGTAAGAAAACCAGAGCACACTTCCCTGAGAATGAAGGATCAGCTAGTAAGCCTCTTGAACTTGTTCACACTGATTTATGTGGTCCATCTAGGAAAAAGTCACCTGGTGGAAAAGAATACTTTATATTGTTCATTGACGACCTTTCCAGAATGTGTTGGATAGGACTTCTAAAGCATAAAGACGAAGCCTTCGAAAAGTTCAAAGCCTTCAAAGCCTTGGCTAAACATGAATCAGATCGCAAAATCAAATGCCTCAGGTTTGATGAAGGAGGGAAATTTACCTCGGATAAATTCTTCAACTTCTGTGAAGAACATGGAATAAGAAGGGAATTCTCTACCGCAAGAACTCCTCAGCAACATGGAGTGGTAGAAAGGATGAATAGAACTGTTCAACAAATGGCGTGTACTATGCTAGATGAGTAAGGAACTCCTGCAACCTTCTGGGATGAAGCTACATTTGTTGGCATCACTATTCTCAACAAAAAAAACGTCCAAGTAAATAGCACTCAAACTCCACATGAACTTTGGTATGGTAAGACTCCTACTATAAAATACTTCAAAGTTTTTGGAAGCAAATGTTACATCAAAAGGACTGATGAAAAACTTCACAAGTTTGCACCTAGAGTAGATGAAGGCATTCTCCTTGGTTACTCTTCCTGAAGTAAAGTATATAAGTGTGATAATAAAATACTTGGGAAAATTGTTGAAAGTATTGATGTTGTGGTTGATGAAGCAGGAAAAAATCCAAAGCAAGTAAAAACTGAAGATTATGAAGAAGATGAGGACTATCCTTCCACATCAAATTAGGCTAATTCTGAAGAAGAAACTAATGTGGCACTAGAAGAGTAGATAAAGGTAGAAGATAAGACTCCATATAGGTATGTTCAGAAGAATCATCCAGAGACTCAAATTTTGGGGCAGAAAGAGGCAGGAGTGCAGACAAGAAGAACTATTACAGAAGCTTCAAGCTATCTAGCATTTCTTGCTTCATCAAACTGCAAAATGTAAATGAAGCATGCAAAGATGAATGTTGGGCCAAGGCCATGAATGAAGTACTTGAGCAGATTGAAAAGAATAATACTTGGGAATTGGTTCCTAGACCTGATGATAAGAATGTCATAGGAAACAAATGGATATTCAAAAACAAGCTGAATGAAAATGGAGAAGTTAATAGAAATAAGGCCAAACTTGTTTGTAAAGGGTATGCTCAAGAAGAAGGTATAGACTTTGAAGAAAATTTTGCACCTGTTCCTAGACTTGAAGCCATAAGAATGTTCCTTGCTCTTTCTAGCTTTCAGAAGTTCAAAGTATATCAAATGGATGTGAATCTACCTTTCTTAATGGAGACCTAGAAGAAGTAGTATATTGAGCAACTAGACAAATTCATCCTTGGAAATGATCCAAAACTTTTATGCAGACTTAGAAAGGCTCTCTATGGTCTAAAAAAAGCTCCAAGGGCCTGGTATTATCGTCTTGACAAATATCTTCATCAACAAGTTTTTCCAAAAGGATCAGCTGATAACAATCTATATATAAAAATTGACAATGATAAATTGCTAATACTTGTAGTGTATGTTGATGATGTCATTATTGGTAGCAATGAAGAAGCCATGAGTCAAAAATTTGATTTGCTAATGCAGAAATAATTTGAAATGTCCCTGCTTGGTGAGCTCACATATTTTCTTGGTTTACAAGCTCAACAGAATAAAGATGGTATTTTTCTATCGCAAACCATGTACCTCAAGCAGATCTTGAAGAAATATGGCATGGAAGATTGTAAAGCAGTATGTACCCCTAGGCTAATAGGATGCAGCCTTAGCGCAAATGATAAATCAGTAGTAGTACATCAACCAACCTACAGATCCATGATTGGTTGTCTGCTCTATCTAACAGGTACTTGACCAAACATCATGCATGCAGTGGGAATAGTTGGGAGATTTCAAGCAATTACAAAGGAAGCACACCTTCAAGCAATAAAAAGGATTTTCAAATATCTTCAAGGAACACAAAAATTTGGTTTATGGTATCATAGGGATATAGATCTTACACTTCATGCATATATAGATGCAGATTGGTCAGGAAGCATGGATGATAGAAAAAGAACTAGTGGTGGTGCATTCTATATGGGTTCTAGATTAGTATCTTGGTTCAGCAAGAAACAAAGTTCAATTGCATTATCTACAGATGGAGCAGAATATGTGGTTGTTGCATCATGCTGCACACAACTCCTGTGGATGATGCAAACATTGCAAGACGCTAAGATCACATGTACTCCACCCATCTCTATTCTATGTGATAATACAAGTGCAATCAGTATTTCAAAGAATCTAGTCATGCATTCCAAGACCAAGGACATACCTGTCAAATATCATTTTCTCCGAGAAAAAGTGCTTGAACAAAAGCTCAAATTGGAGTATGTTCCCTCCAAAGAATAGGTTGCTGATATATTCATGAAACCGCTACCTAGAGAGACATTTGAATATCTCAGATAGAAGCTGGGAGTAGTTGATGCATCATCTTGCTGTTGAAACCTATCTAATTTAGAGAAAAGTTGTTGTACGCGAGTTTCATGAAGCATATCCGCATACATACATTGGTTTCTATGGATACAGTCACGTATATGTTGGTCTGAAGAAAAACAGTGGGCTAGACTCAGGAGGAATAATGTCTGATATGGGTTTGACAGTGATCATCTGGCACAAGTTCAAGGGGAGCATATACTTCTAATAAAGCATTGTTGGCATTATCATGGTACAATTTCACAGTGATTTCTGATTCAGGTGGAACAGGTGCAGAGGGAGATCCTGGTTGTTGGTCTAGATGGTGATTCACAGAGGCTATTGATGATAGTTTCTGATGACTATCATAGTCTTGTTTTAGATATTTTGTCTCTATGTCATGTTTATCTTTTATTATCACGGTCATGTAATGACCTATTTTGTTTCCCCACTATGCCTTGGATGGATGATGTAATGTTCTTGTTTTATCATGTATAAACTTTTGGTGTATCCCCACTTGATTGGGAGCTGGATGTATGTATGAGTCATTGGTGATAGGAAGGTCATTTATGATGTATGGAGTCATGTTCTTCTAGAACATCTTTTTGTAGACCTTGCTTACAGTCAGGGGGAGCATGAACAACACACTTCATCATATCAAAGAATTCAACATGTACACAGGGGGAGCATAACCCTTTACCCTTGATGACAAAGGGGGAGAGTGACTTGGGGTTGCCATCAAGTCCAAAGGGGGAGATTTATGGCATTATGACATAGGTTTGGAGCTATGACACAAGTTTTGTCCTTGATGGAAACTCACTTGGATGACAAATCATAGTTTAGGCTCTCAGAATGAAGGAAAAAGATATATATGCAGGTTTCCCTTGACCAAGCCATGTATACACGCAAATTCGCTGATGAAAAGGTGCATATGCGTATACACACACTTTCACACAAGGAAAGGCGCGTACATGTTGGAGAATTTGGTTTTGGTCCATGGTATTTGGACCATGGTATTTTGACCCATGGTATTGGTCCAAGGTATCTTGTTCGAAGTGTTGACCCCAGGTATTTGGTCCAAGGTATTGATTCTAAGTGGTTTTGGACCACGGTATTGAATAAGGCCTAAGACTATAAAAGGAGTAGGAGATCATTAGGCAAAGGAACTCAAGTAATTGAATATCTAATGAAGAGCAAGATCTAGAATACTGGTCATTGGGTTATGGTGCACAGTTGGATCTGAATCAAGGAAGAACCTAAGTGCTTGAAGAAGGATAAGTTCTATTGATGGGTCAAGATCTTAAGGCTTGAAGAGTTGTATCTTTATGTGGTTTTGATCTTTTATTTGAATAATTGGCACATGTGGTAATCTGTAAATCTGATGATTTGGGTATAACTGATGTCTAAATAGTTGTAAAGGTTAAATAGTCTTTTACAGATCTGTACACAGCTTCATTACAACAAGGGCACGTATACATGCTGGTTCATCATTTCAAAATAGCGTATATGCAGGTTTGTCTTGAGCAAAGTGCATATGCACGCAGGTTCAACAGATTGAAGTAGTGTACACCTCATAAAATATGTTTTAGCTACTTCTGTTTGATGTTGCAGTGTTCTAGGTTCTGGCTTGGGTTCTGGTTATTGTTACTATGTTCTGGTTACAGCATTCAGAAAAGTGATTATTCGATTCAGTTTTGGTTCATGCAAAGGAGATTGGTTGATGCAGATATACTTGATGTTTGATTGATCCAGTTTGAAAATTTATAAAACGCGGTCCCTGGAATAAAAGAGAAGGTTGTAGCCTTTTGTAGGTCAGCACCTACGTACTAGTAAACACATCAGCTAGTACAAGAGCTAGGGGTTGTATCTCCATTCTAGGAGAATATGGAGAATGAGAGAAGGTTGTAACCTTCTGCAGGTAGAAGCATGCATACTATTATAAGGTTGCGCCAGTACAAAATTTATAAAAAGAAGCTTCTTATTAAAGAAAGGTAGAGACAATTGCAGCAGGTGGTTTTCACCCACAATGGGTTTCCACCTTATATCTTGTGTTCATGTGTGTGATTGCCTATTCTATTTACTGCACCTGATTAGTGGTTATATGGTTCTAATACATAGATTAAAGATTAACTAACTAAATTATAAGTTTGCAAGGTATACGTTGGTTGCTCTAAACACAATTGCGTATACACGCAAGTTTCATTAACAAAAGTAGTGTGTATAAATATGTTTATGGAAATGAAATATTGTTAAATTGCTAATACTAATTCACCCCCCTTCCCAGTATTATTCCAACACTATACATCATTAGTTCATAGCTTTGACACGTTCACTCATCATGACCCACAGATCTATAGAAATTACAGTACAGTTGTTGCAAAGTGTGGGTGTATTTTTGCAACAGGTGACAATTGTCCATGGCATGCTTTCCTCTCACCTAACAAATCACACACCAGAGAGTAGCAGATGCACTTAGTACTACTTGCACCTCCATTCTCAATGGAATCGATCCCCCTCCTACCAAATAGTTTTCAAATACAGGACAATGGTCCTTACCGTGACCCTGGCCTTTACATTTTATACACCACACTTCTTCATGTGCCTTTGGTTGGGGCGCCCTATCCTACTTCAAACTCAGCATCTCTAAGCATAGGTTTTGTAGTTACATCTGGATTTGTTGGAATCCCAACCCCAGATCCTATATCGATGTTTCATGCAACCTCATCGCCATTTACAATGCCTCTGCCTGGGTTGAGAGCTTCTATTGCAACAGTGCCATCCTCAGGTGTGGTGTTAAGGACGCAACAAACCAAGTGTCATGCTATGCATTCATCATTGTCATATTAGCTTCGCAGATCATACTTTTCAACCTTTGATCTTGATCCCAGGGGGTTTCACCTAGAGACATCACAATCTCCTTGAATCTGATGATCGACTACGTCTCCAATTTTGGTAAGATAAATTCTTTGTTCAATGCAGTTTGAATTTCTGCTATTTCGGCATTCAGATGATCATTCGAGTGCTTGATATACCAAGTCAATGCGTGATCCTGCAGCACACTTACCAATGTGGCCTTCTTAATGTTATCATTCATAACCCCCTGCGCTTCCCACACTGCTCTTACTATGAACCAAAACTGATCGAGATCTTTGTTTCCTACTCCTTTGAATACAGGCAACTTGATTGTGATCACCATACTAAACTGCTGGTTTGGTGGAGGTGGAGTGGGAAATGTCAGAGGTGAAGAAGCTGATGGGAATGGTGGCATTAGTGGAGATGATAACTGCAGAATGCGCTGCCCAATCAAACTGACCGTACTCCTTGGAGAAACCAAAGCACGCTCTTCCTCACTTGCTCGCGGCAGTGAAATTAAAGGATTATTTCCTAACCCTTCGATCCCTTTGAAGATCCTTTTGCTTCATGTCATTCCACTCATTAATGTATGCACATCACCCATTTTTCACATAACAACATCTTAATCCAGGTATTCGAAGACTTGATGTACTTACCTCATGATCCTTTGAGAAAGTGTCTTTTAGTTTTGCTGTAGCTGATAGTCATGTTTATCACAAATTTAGTGATAAACCCTCCTATTATTCGATCCAACCAATGATCTATGACCCACACAATTTTATCTTTAGATGCCTCTAGCCTGCGCACTAACTCCAGAGTCCACACTATCGGCTGATCAAGCTTGCACCTACCCTGGCTGTCTACTAGCCTCGCAATCCAAGCATATAGTTCCAAAGAGAATGTCGCAAAAACGACCTCGTAGATTTCTGTATCTATGAAGCGATCCAACCACATTCTCTCAAATACCTGTGTAGTTTTGTTTTCCTGTATCATGAACTCATGCAGCTTCTGATCCCATTGCAATTCCTCAAACTAACATATACGCGACTGTGTAGCTTGAGACTCACGTATATATGTGACTTGTCTTCATGAAACTTGCATATGAGATTTAGAACACTGAAGTTTCACACTTTCAGCTCCCTCTGAGTCTGACATGTCTGTATACTCTATTATGCCACATCTTCCTGACTCTACCTCCTTCTTCTTCCATATCTTCAACTGAGATGATGTTTTCTCCTTTTGGTATGGTGCCCAAAATCTTCTCCTGCATTCCTTTTCTATATGTCCAAGCTTGTTAGATGCTTAACATCTCATATGTTTCATATTCCTTCTATAGTAGTCAATGGATTTGTGATCAAACATATTGCAAGAAAAACAATATCCCTTAAAGTAATTGGAACATGATTATCTTTCTGTGTGATAGTATTGAACCATTCTACTTTTGCATCTTGCTACAACATGTCCAAGATTATGACATACATAACACTCAATATTATTCATCTGAGAAAATAACCGACTATCACTTCCATAGTTTGGAATAAAAGATTTTCTTTGAGGGATTTCTTTTCTTGGTTGTTGTTGGGGTTGACCACTTATCTCCTTGTTGAACATTTTAGGTTTTACATTAGAGTTCCTTGCCTCACCCTGTGAGCTAGATTCACCTTCAACAGATTCATAAAAACCAATACTAATTTTGATAGCAAGAGATCTTTGACTACTAAGAATATGATCCATAATCTTAGTACTATCTTGAAATCATAACAGTTTATCCTTTTCTTCTATTTTACCTTTTAAGATGTTTACCTCAATTTAATGTTGTTATTCCTTTTCCAGATGTTCCTTCTTCAAGATCTCTTTAGCCTTTCTTGCTTCTTCCACTTGTTGCCTTAATTTGAGAATCTCATTTTCTTGTTCTTTATTTGCTTGAGGTAGTTCTTCATTCTGCTTGTTTTTTAATGATATCACTTCATCCTGCAACATTTGACATACTTTGAAGGCACACTCCAGCTGAGCTTTTAATCTGGTAACTTCATCTTTGAGGGCACACCCTTTTGTTAAATAGCTCTTGTTGATCTATCATTTTATTTGATGCTTCATTTTCTTTTTCATCTTGAGGTGATTTGGAATCTGAGTCCTTGCTTCCATCTAACGGCCAATTGTCTCTCCTATAGTCACTTTTCCTTTGAGTTGTATTCTTCTTCTAAGGTGCTTTCTTCTTTAGCTTCTTTCCCATTGTTTCTATGGATCTCCTTCAAGCGATCAAGCTTCTACCAAAGGACCTTCTCTGATACCAATTGTTGGAAATAATGCTAAGAGGGGGGGTGAATCAGTATTAGCAAATCAATTACTTTTTGATTTCCATAATCAGATTCATATAAGCTACTTCAGTTAAGGGAACTCGTGTGTACATGGAACTGTGTTTAATGCAACTAGCATATATCCAACAAACTTATGATTCAGTTAATTCATCATATGTTGATCTTTAATCAATGCATCAAAACTTCATTAACCATATAAATAGTAACCAGGTGCAATAAAAACAGAACAGATCATCACACATAAGAAACACACATGAACACAAAGATATAAGGTGGAAACCCAATGCGGGACAAAAACCTCCTGCTACTATCTTCCTTTTGATATATTAAAAACTTGTTTAGAGTATTGTACTGGCGCAGACTCATACCAGTATGCAAGCACCCGCCTACAAAAGGCTACAACCTTCTTTCTTTGTCTAGCTTTTACTAGAAGGGAGCTACAACACCCTGGCTCTTGTACTAGCTGATATATTTACTAATAAGTAGGCATCGACCTATAGAAGGCTACAACCTTCTCTCGTTTTCCAGCTACTAGTAGAAGGGAGCTCCAACCGTCGAGCTCTTGTACTGGCCGATATGTTTACCAGTACGTAGGTGCCAACCTACTGAGGGCTCCAACCTTCACTCTTCCTCTAGGGACCACATTTGATAAACTTTTAGACTGGATACTCCTGGAACACAACACCAATATATGAAGGCCACGTTTCATCCAATTTTCATACTGGACCCATCAACAACTTTGAAGCTCAAAATCAATCACCACTGCAACACAAATTTTGCACTCAATCATCGATCTCTAAATCACCCAACAACTGAATCACTGAAGCACTATCATCAACAGACAGTCACCAGAACACAGAGTAGGACCCAGAAATCTGTAACAACCACTAGAACCAACAACAAATTTAAATATCATATTTCATAATGTATATGCTACTCTAACGAACCGAACCAGCGTGTATATGTGCTTTTACCAAAGTGAACCCACGTACAAATCTGCAAAACTAACTTAAACACTTCACAGCTATTTCAGAATTTAGTCATACCCAGATCATAACATTTGGAAAATAAAACATGTGTCAGTGTTAAGATCTAGTATATCCATGATCAAAGCACATAATGATAAAACATTCCAAGCCTTAAGATCCTGATCCATCATCCATCATCATCCACATAGGTGCATCCTTGGTTTAGATCAAGCAAAGCATCACAAACCCATAACCTGCATACTAGATATCCCACTTCATTAGATATTCAATACTTGTACACCTTGGCCTAACCATCTTCTCCTCCTTTTATAGTTTTAGGCCTTTCTCAATACCATGGTCCAAAACCATTTAGGACCAATACAATGGATCAAAATAGCTTGGACCAAATACCTCGGACCAAAACTTAGTTTTCTAGGATATACACACCTTTCCTTCTGTGAAAGAGTGTTTGTGCATTATACGCCCCTTTGGGTTTATTAACCCACGTGTATATGCTCCTTTTTCAAGGTGAACCTGCGTATACTCATTAAGTTTTTGCTATTGACCTACTGCACTATGATCTGTCATTTGAGTGAGTTGCCCTCAAGGACAACACCTGTATCATAATCAAAACAAAATTTAGAGTAGGAGTGGGACCAATTCAATAAAAAACTACAAGACACTACTAAGACAAAGGACATCCAGGAAATAACGGAATATCACACTCGTTTGCAAACTCGGAAAAATTCAAAGTTTGAGTCGATGGATGAACAAGGAACAAGTTCGCAGCATACATAAATCATTCTTGCATTGTTAACATAAGAAATTATCCGAAAGGTGACTAAAATTTCTCCTTTAGATGTGTTCTACAACCCACTACACAAGGATGTAGTGAGAAGGTAGATAAAAAGAAGGAGGGTGGAAACACCCGAGATCCTAGTAGGGAATGAGGCAATGGACATAGTCTAGAAGGATATCCCTTCCAATCCTACTGAAAATTTAACAAGACTGTCACAGTTTACAAGGGCATATGGTACTACCACCATGGATAAAGCTATAAAGGTATATATTTTGTGAAATGAAAGGGAAGAAAAGATAGCGTAGCTCAATCAGCAATTGTAAATTGAAAAACAAATGTGATCTAGCGAGATGCTGAACAAATCACCCAATTGTAACAAAATATGGAAGTGTTAAAGAGAAGCCATGATGCACACATTTTTGTGAAGAACATGGAAATTTAAGAGTTGCAAGAAGCCATGGAAAAATATAAAGATGTCCCTATTTTCGATGAATTCATCAAAGAAGAATTAGAGATGAATTCCCTTCTACCAAAACAACAAGATTTATTTTGAAAGAGAATGTCTCATATCACCCGTTATTTATTTACTGGTGATCATTTAACGGATAAGCAAATTGACTTGAGAACTCAATTTAATGATTTAAATACAAAAATCTCTAAATACATTGAATGGAAAGAAACTGAAGAGGGAAGGAGCACTAATGTGCCCGAGATTGAAGAGACATTTAAGGACATTTATTCACATATTGGGATGTGTGGATCAAGCAGGCTGAATTAGTAGTGGCAAGACTAGCAGGGGTGTCAAAGAACATTGTAAAAGAAGTAAATCAAACTTTGCACACCACCAACCTAGTAAAAGAAGGTAACCCAAAATAACTTCCACATTTAAATGACTCGGATGAAAACTGGAAGGAAAAAGCAGAAATCCAAAGGGAGGCAATCGCAAAGTTATCAAAGACTAACTCGGAGGAATATTGGCAATAACTTGTCAAACATCACAGCCAAATCATGACGCTTGATTGCTCACTCCATTCAACTCAGAGGATGCTGCCACCTCTCAGAGATGATATCTTCATAGGATAGGTCAGAACACATTTTGGGGCACCTCCTCAAGTGAAACCGATGTCCGATATATGCGATCTAAAGGAGAAGTTGGCAGATAGAATGTCATCTTTATAACCTCTCCTCATCAAGTCACTTTTATTTTTAGAGTTAGTTACTAGTTAAGAGGAAGCTTTTTTGAAACCTCCTTAAATTTTTGTATAATCTATTTTTGACCATTAGTTAGATATAATTTGTACCCTTCTCATGCATTTACAGAACGGTCCAGAATTTTATCAAAAACATTTGCAATGAATGCACTTCTATAAGTTTGTGAATGCCTTGATGAAATAATGGAACATGGTCGTTTCTTTTTAAATATCAGACTACTTTCCTTTGTTGATGCACTACCGTATACTTGGAGAATAGTTTGATTTGAATAAAGGAGTTGATCTATGTCATTAGTCAAATGAGTAGAACCTCAGACATATGGTACTTTTATCTTGTATGATTAGTTTTGTTTTTGTTTGATTAGTGATAACATTTCCTTTTCATGAATTATATATGGAATATATTCTTTCTGTTATGTGTTAATTGCACTACTGTATGATGCCTAGTTGAAAGTGTTTACTTTCATATATAATTATCAGATATATGTGATATAGTTTATACATTTCTTTGACTAACTATTTAGTCAAAGAAATTATCTTTACACGTTATCATCTCTGTTTAATGTGTGAATGATCTTTATTATCACATGTTAAGCATATATCCTTTTAGATCGACAGAATAGGCCGTTTAGTTATCGTTATTCGTTTTACAATTTCTTGAAAACCACCCACTCTCATTTTAAAACCCACATTGAGAAACTAGTCCCATCATCCCCAGTCAGAGCCACCACTTCAAATGGAAAAGGAGTTGTCTTTAAGGTCTAGACCGGGTGGTTATCCCCCATGTTTGAGCAGAAGAAATCTGAGGCTTCACAATTTTGGTGCTAGAAGGAGGGCCATATGACTATGAATGGCATATAAACCTAGAGATCAATTGAAAAACGTTCATAAGATTCAAAACCCCTCCACAAATTCTACTTCTTCTAGATCTCATTCAAAATCTTCAGATCAGAAATCTGAAGTTGTAGAAACATCTCCCTCATCTCCTAAAGTATTAAGACAACCACCTTCTTCGGATTACACTCCCGAATCTCCTGAAGTTCACTCCTTGATACAGAAATTCGAACACATATCAATTTCTGCTGACAAACTAGATAGACCTGAAGCCTCTAAAGAAAGTGTCACTTCCTTATTACGAGAAACTGGTGTATTAACTCGATTACAAATTGAAAGGCTCGGAGTAACTCCTTTTGAGTTTTCCATTCATTCACGATGTAAGAAAGTTTCCACATCAAGATATGAATCAGATACCAATGAGATCACTTCACCTTTCCATCCATTCACTTCCCTATTCACTTCTACTCAATCCACCTCCTCTCAACAATCCACTTCTTCAACTAGTACTTCTACTAGTAGTACTAATCCAATAGTAAGTTCTTCACCATCCATACCTACTACTGGACCGACCTTCCCATTTTCCTAGTCTCCAAGTCAAGTTATGGCTAGTCAACCCTCTCAACCTTGGACAAATCCTAGTGTTGTACTGTTTGGTAATCCAAAAGCCCTCCCATCAAACCCAGAAAAATTGTTACCTAAGTATAATCCTGATGATGGTCTTCTTGCTGAAGAACACCTAAATAACTTTATGTTTGCCATGAACCTTAATGGAGTTGCACATGAGGATGTTGTGATCAGACTGTTTTGTGATACTTTCCAGGGATCTGTAGGATCTTGGTATTTTTCCCTTCCAGCAGACTCAATAGGAAACTGGGATACTTTTCAAGAAATATTTCTTGAAACATTCGGTGATGACAACACTATAGCATCTTTAACCAATGATCTTTCCAACCTAAAAGCAAATTCAGGTGAAAGGTTCAAAGACTTCAACTCCGGGTTTAACAAGTTACTGAACAAAATCCCAGCTGCCTCAAAACCTGTAGTAGATGTGCAAATAGAGTGGTACATATCCTCCCTTCCTTCTAATATCACAATTTTTATAGATAGAGCCAATAAGACTACCCTTGTAGAAAACATGAAATAAGCTCTATCCATAGAAAGAAGAATTATTGCCTTAGAAAATAGGTCACAGACAGATGAAAGGAAATCAAGCAAAGTAACATTCAAGGATGATTCATAAAGGAAAGCTCCAAAGCACCCTCTTGAACTTGAAGGCATTCAGAAGGTGTCAAAGGCCATGTCAAATGAAATGGTTGAAATCAAGAAACAAGTTGCAAAATCATCTGCTCCCAAGAAAAAATTTCGCTCATTTAAAAGAAATCCCTCTTATACATCTCAGCCACCGAATACTATTTCAAACACTGAATCTGATCAAGAGCTGGAAGAAGAATCACTAATCAAAGAAGAAGCTGAAACTAAAGAAGACGTTTAGTTAAATAGAATTTGGGACTTCATTCTTCCAACTGAAGAGGAAGCACAAGCTATACGAGTAACTACGAGAAGTAGAAACTCTCCTAGTACGTCTACAACAATACAGAAACTGAGAGTTGCTACTCCTGTAAAGGAGAAGACAGTAAGTAATAAATCTAAGACTACTCAAACTGATTCTATTCCACTAGATCCTCTAACTGTTTCCAAAATGTTAGTAACCTCGGATACAGTAGAATATAACATAGTTGAAGATATGAAAAATATGAGAGAAAATATTTCATTGCATGAACTGACTAAACTCAAACAACAACAAAAAATCATACTCAGAGAATTAAAAGTAGTTCTTGTAGCTCCTTTACCATCCGCTATAGTCACTCAAGCTACTTATGATATGGGAAAATCTCCTTCATCTTCAAACAAAGTAAATCCCACATATCTAGTTGTGATAGGTGATAGATCTATTTCTCATACACCTCCATTTCTTCTTACTTATGAGGTTTTCAATAGAAACGCCCATAATTTCCTTATTCATTTAGGGGCCTCTTCAAACATCATGCCAAGGATTGTGTGCACCAAATTGAACATTACATCTCAAAAATCTGTTGTACACATAGTTCAACTGGACAAGACAAAAGTAGAGGTTCTTGGAGAAATAACATCAATTTCAATCAGGCTTTCCTCTAATCCAAAAGTTTTGCAGATAATAAATGTTCTAGTGGTTGACATCCCTAAATTTTATGGTTTAATTCCAAGTAGGGATTGGTCTTAAAAGTTACATGGATACTTTGCAATTAATTGGTCTCACATTTGGTTGCCACACAATGGCAAACATAACCAAATCAAAGTAGACTGTGAGAAATTCATAAAGTACCCAGTCACTGATCTTGAGGGAAGCAATGAACCTATAGCTTTCACCAATAGCATCATTTTAAATTACTCGACTGAGTCATTCTTCGAATCCTTTAATGCTCAAAGATATCCCTTTCTAGATAATGTTGTAGTATCTCATATAGAAAATTTTTCACAAACAAAGGCTTCCAAGTGTGTAGATGTAGTTCATAAAATTGTAGATAATTCACTATTATTGACTCTTTATTTTGATCATTCCAAGTCTGGGGATGGTGCAGGTGCAAGATGTATCTTAATTAGTCCCAAGGAGAGAAAGCCATGTTAGCCTGCAGGCTTGAATTTCAATGCACTAACAATACTACAGAATATGAAGCATTGATTCAAGGGATGTACAAAGCCATTGGCCTCGATGTCAAGTATTTGCAAGTAATGGAGACTATGAAGTAGTTATTAAACAGGTAAGAAACATAATCCATTGTGTGTCTAGGCATCTCAAACACTATCAATCCCTAGCCCAGAATCTTACTTCTCATTTCACTGGTTTTAACATTTCTTCAGTGCCTAGATTACAAAATGCAAGTGAGGACTTACTTGCCAATGTAGCGTCTAGGCTTATAACTTTAGAGGAATTTAGTCCAGATAGATTCTCCATAGAGTTAGTTTTAAGACCATCCATTCCTAATAATGTAATAAATTGGAGAGTGCTTAATAATGATGCTAATATAATTGATTTCCTTACATTAGAAGGATCCTATGAGGAAAAAATCATAGATGAACATGAACATGACCTACAAATCAATTATAAACAAGATAAAAACAAAATTGCAAAGTCTATAGTCAAAATGGAAGATCTTTATGACGTGAAAGACAGATTTAAGAAGATTACCAACTCCAAGACTCAGAGTTCTACTTTGAGCTTTGAAGTGGTAAACCTAGGTCTTGGTTTATCATCCGAACAAAGGATATCATTCATTAAGCTATTGAAAACATATAAAGGTGTCTTTGCCTAGGATTATCGAGATCTCAAGACCTATGATACCTCTGTAATTCAACATACTATATCGATGACCTCTAATGAGAAACCAGTTCAACACAAGCTCATAAAGATTCATCAAACCTGTTATAGACATATTTGGGCACTGTAAACCCAGTCACATATGTCCATAAACCAAGGGCTTCTAAGTCCCTAAAAGTGTAGTTTTATACCATAAAGGAGCTAGGTCAGCTATTTACATCATCTCCCAGAAGTTCTCCATGAAAAACTACTCAGAACTGGTGAAAACTGGACCATGCAGATAGCTTAGTGGTAAGGGTGCGATGCAAATCACCTGCCACATGAAAAAAGTGTGATGCATACTGAAAAGCCCTTCTATGGGGTGCGATGAGCGAGAGCAGACAAATGGCAGAAGCAGTCAGCTAGGTGTAAACCCATAGAATCTTCTAGAAATTTCCCATTTGACACTTGCTTCTCTGAATTCACCCAGGGATGAGTAAGAGATCATGAATCTCCAAGTGGAACCAAGAACTATTAGAGAGAGGACACTAATCAAAATCCCAGAAGCTGACTTAGCCACCTGCAAACATCTATATATGGATCCCTCATCCTAGAGATCTAGAGGCTGGAATTTTGTATTTTGTAGAGAAGTATTGTGGGTTTCTTTGTGGAACATCATAGTGTTGGGTGATCTAAGCTTTTCATAAGGTGAAGAAGGGCTTTCATGCTGGGAGGATGATGCTGGGTCAGACCAATGGGCTGTAATCCTCTCTTCTACTCTTTCTATCAATAAAGCTATTTGAGTTTTCCTCCACATTCTTGTATGTTTGAGTTGATATATGCATTTGTGTGGTCAATATATATCTGGTCCTATATTGTTTATGATTGTAGATCTATGTGCTTTGATGGTATTATGCTGCTTTGACTTTACAGGTGCTCTTTGAAGTAGGGCAAGCAAGGGAGGAGTGGCAAAGGTCTGTCAGAGGGGAGAGGAAACAAGTAAGGAACCAAGCAAAAGACTGAGGTTGGTACTCTCTGCTTCTCTCTCATCTACTTCTCATAAAGGAAAACACAAGTAACTTTAGTTTGTTGGTTTCTAAGATAGCTACCCGTCTTAGTGGCACTATCAGCTCTGAATGGACACTATATTTCCCGATAACAAAACCTTGAAAGTAAAATCAAATCTAAGTTGAACGAGCCTCTGAAAGAAAAGATAATATTTCCCGTTAGACACTAAAAATGGGTATGAAATATGGTTCCTTTTAGCAAAAGGAATAGAGACATTAGGATTTGTAGTGATTTTAGGTACTTAATGTTATCGGGAAATCTAGTGTCTATGCAGAGCTGCTAGTCCCACTAACATGGGTAGCTATCTTAGAAGCAAATAGATTAAAGTTACTTTCACTTTCCTTTATGAGAAATAGATAGGAGAGGAGCAAAGAATACCAACCTCAATCTTTCACCTGGTTCTCTGCTTGTTCCTTCTCCCCTTTCATAGATCTTTGCCGCTCCTCCCTTGACCACTCCACTTCAAAGAGTACCTATAAAGTCAAAGTAGCATAATACCTTCAAAGTACAGAGATCTACAATCGTAAACAATATAGGACCATATATATATTGACCACATACATGCATATATTAGCAAACATACAAAAATGTGGAGGAAAACTGGAATAACTTTATTGATATAGAGATTAGAAGAGAGGATTACAACCCATGAATCTGACCCAGCGTCATCGTCCCACCATGAAAGCCCTTCTTCACCTCATGAAAATCTTAGATCACCCAACACTATGATATTCCACAAGGAAACCAACAACACTTCCTTACAAGATACAAGATTCTAGCCTTTGGATCTCTGGGATGAGGGATCCATATATAGATGATTGTAAGAGGGTGATTCAGCTTCTGGGATTTTGATTAGTGTCCTCTCTCTAATAGTTCTTGATTCCACTTGGAGATTGATGATCTCTTACTCATCCCAGGGCGAATTCAGAGACGCAAGTGTCACAGGAGAAGTTTCTGGAAGATTCCATGATCATCCACCTTGCAAACTGTCTCTGCCATTTGTCTACTCTCCCCCATCACACCCTACAGAAGGGATTTCCAATATGCATCGCACTTTTTACACTGAGCAGGTGAGATGCATCGCACCCTCTGCTCTGAGCAGTCTATATAGTCCATTTTTTACCAGTTCTGAGTAGTTCTGTGGAGAACTTCTGGGAGATGATGTAATTAGCTGACCTTGTTCCTTTTGGACATGAAAAAACACTTTTAGGGACTCATAAGCCCTTGGTTTATGGACATATGTGATTGGGGTTGTAGTGCCCAAATATGTCTATAATAGTTGCCCCCTAAAGCGTGAGGGCGAAAATCTTTTGATGTCGGGTGAAATGCTTTATCATGAGGATTGAGGTTCTTTTGAACTGGAAGGCGACCTGTAATAAGATACAATACAATACATTATCTTCATAACATTTTGATGATCTAGCTGAGGTGGGCATTCCCATGCTTAGCTTTATAAATTCATTTTCATGTACATAGGACAAACAACCGTCTGTGTGGCAGACTGCTGATTCTGGTAGAGCCATCATCCTTTGCTTTGGATGATCATCTGTGCAACAATGATGTACATTTGATGTCTTTATTTTCCTAAATATATCACAACCCGAATGGATGAAACTAGATCTGGGGTCTTCAAACTTGTCCAATCTTCACCCGAAGTATAAGTCAATCCACGTGAAAAATGTTCTAGAGTCGAACATGGAATGACATCACCTGATTACCATTCAATTATGTAAGTTGTTAACAGGCACAAGAGGAATCACCGATAATGATGATGACCCTCAAGGTACTATAGTACAATTCACATGGTGTGAAAAAGGGACTTGGCGTTGAACACCAAGCAAAATCTTTCGGTCGAAGGCCATTGATATAAACCTGTCATCGGAAGTGAGAAACTTGCCATTGAGGCATGCAAGCTTCAAAGTACTGAAAGGGTTGTTCCTAGGTCGACTTCTTGGATAATGAGCTATCATCGAAAATAAGTGACCCATCATAGGAGGGCATTAATGAATCCCACATCTATGACACGGAACGGAGAAAATGATTTTTTGGAGGTGAAAACGATCTGATGATACAGGGTTCAGGGTGGCGGTCATGAAAGAATGAAGTGTGAATCCCGTAGACTTCGGGGCGAGTCTCCTGAAGTTGTTAATTTGGCCGATATATTGAGGCGAGCCCGTAGAGCACGGGGTGCACCTCCTGAAGAGGACCGGCCTTATTACGAAGGGTTAAAACTCCTTGTAACTCCTGGTGGCAGTAGAATAATTCCACCTGAAGAAGGAGAATCTTCATTGGTAGTCCACCCGGATTACCAAAGTCTAGAAACAGGCTACGATCTTGAAGCTGTTGAGGTTTCCGAACTTACTGGTAGTGTTGCATCTGCCGGTGATATAGGTGAAGAACCTCAAATATGCGAATCTGTTACTCCATCTTCTAGTGTTCCTGATTCACCCAAGGTAGAAAGAGTCATCACCGAAAATCTTCCTTCTGGTTTGATTTCTATTGAAGAACTTGCTCCAGAAGAAGATCTAGGCGCTTCTTATCTAGAAGAAGATCTACTTGCTCTCGATCTCAGAGAGCGTGAGTCTATATTTTACAGTCCCCCTCGAAGTACAACTTGGTATCTTTCGTTGACCAATTTTTTGGACAACTCAGTTCGTTTTTCTCCACCTCGTTTTCCTTTTCCACCTAGAGGTTTTTCTACTCCTGTATATATGTCTAGTTCGTCATCTCCGGAAGCTTATTTATACGGCGGTCCGTCTGTTCCTGATGGGTATCAGTCTATTTCTGGTACTTTTTCTAGAACATCTCCTCGTCCCTTCGAGCAGAAGTTTTTAGCTGGAAATAGTGGTAATAGTCAGTTGAGTGCAGAAGAAATTCTGATGATGTCAGGTCAACCTCAAGGCAGTGAGTTACCGCCTGGGGGGCAGCCTCAAGGTACTCCATATACGCCTGGGGAGCAACCTCAGGGTACTCCATATCTGTCTGGGGGGCAACCTCAGGGTACTCAATTTGCGCCTGGGGGGCAACCTCAAGGGCAGTACATCCCTACGGGACAATACATCCCTCAAGGTCAACCCCAAGCCCAATATGTGCCCCAGGGTCAACCCAAGTATTCTTATGTACCCGAAGGTCAACCTTCATATCAATATGCGCCCTAGAGTCAATATTCTTACGTACCTCAAGGGCAGCAACCCCAGTATCAGTATGTGCCCCAGGGTTATCAACCCCAAGGCCAGTATCAACCGCCTTCAGGTCAACCGTATTATCAATCTTACCCTCAACCCG
>APFE031290031.1:38099-57547 GCA_000404065.3 Pinus taeda
AAGGCGACCTGTAATAAGATACAATACAATACATTATCTTCATAACATTTTCATGATCTAGCTGAGGTGGGCATTCCCATGCTTAGCTTTATAAATTCATTTTCATGTACATAGGACAGTCAACCGTCTGTGTGGTAGACTGATGATTCTAGTAGAGCCATCATCCTTTGATTCGGATGATCATTTGTGCAACAATGATGTACATTTGATGTCTTTATTTTCCTAAATATATTATAGCCCGGATGGATGAAACTAGATCCGGGGTCTTCAAGCTCATCCAATCTTCGCCCGAAGTACAAGTTGATCCATGTGAAAAATGTTCTGGAGTCGAACATGGAAAGACATTGCCTGATTACCAGCCAATAATGTAAGCTGTTAACAGGCGCGAGAGGAATCACCGATAATGTTGATGACCCTCAAGGTACTATAGTATAATTCGTGTGGTGTGAAAAAGGGACTCGCCATCGAACACCACGCAAAATCTTTCGGTCAAAGGACATTGATGTAAACCTGTCGCCGGAAGTGAGAAACTTGCCATTGAGGCATGCAAGCTTCAAAGTACTGAAAGGGTTCTTCGTAGGTCGATTTCTTGGATAATGAGCTATTGTCAACAAGAAGTGACCCGTTGTAGGAGGGCCTTGATGAATCCCACATCTACAACATGGAACGGAGCAAATGATTTTATGGAGGTGAAAATGATCTGATGATACAGGGTTCAGGGTGGTGGTCATGAAAGAATGAAGCGTGAAGGTATTGCAGCGGATGAGACACAAGATGGGTTGGTGAATTCTCTGATCGACTTCTCTTGAACATATTGGTGACATTGAAATGGATTGTTAGCGTTAACCCCAAAGATGGATGGTACGGTGGACCAATGGTAATATGACCGGTCAACAGAATAACCCAACCCAACTCAATCATGGTGATGGAGTGAAAGTGTCATGTTCAAGAGCGACTCGCTACCAATAAAGTTTCTTCAAGTTTTCTTCCCAATTTTCCCTAGTCATTGCTCACCAGTACCTCTTTATTTTTATCAAGCTTGAGGAGGATAACATATGCTTGTTCTATAATTTTCCCTTCGGGAAAACCTGTCGCTATGTTTTAACGAGCTTAGCGACAGTGAAACTCATTCTCGTCCCTATGGAAAAGTTTGTCGCTATTGTTTTAACGAGTCTAACAAAGACAACTCTGTTCTTTTTCATTTTTAGAGAGTCTGAAAAGGGATGGAAAGGAAAATTTAGTAATCCTTTTTTGTCATATAATCCCTTAAGTCCGAAAAAGTATAAAATAATACGAAAGGGATGAATTTTCGATAGTTTTAACGAGCCGAAGAAAACAAGCGCTTGATCTTTTTGTGTAATAATCCCTCAGGTCCAAAAAGATTAAAATCTAGAGGAGGGATAGTACTCCTGGTAGCTTTAACGAGTTGGAGAGGCCAATTTCTCGGTAATATTTTCATATTTTATGAGTCATTTGAAAAGAGCTTAAAGGAGACTCGTTTTTGAGGAACGAGTGATATTTTCGGGTAGCATCTAGTTCCAGGTAAGGTTTGGAATTTTCCAATCATGGCAGTGTCACAAGGATGGCTAACAGAATCACTCGTCGCAGCTGTTCCTCAAAAAGGTAAACAATCAAATGGAGGCGTATGATCGGCTAAAACAGAGTGGAGGTGATGGTAAGAACATGACCAAGGCTAAAAAAGCTAATGATAATGCATTCATAATGGTTATTTACAAGAGGTCGGTTCATTTTTTAGTGAGCTTAAACTCTCGGGGAACATTTGCTCATTGCTTAGGTTTAATTTTTGGCGAGCTTGAACTTCACATAAAAACTGCTCATGATAATGGTCATTGATATTCGACCCACTGTTAACACTATGTTCTTTTGACGGTCCTACTACATGTTCAATTGCTCCATCGAATTGATTAGAAATGAAAATACATGGTTGAAAAATGAGTTAAAACACTAATACCCTACTTGAATTACGTGAAAAGTAATTTAAAAGTGGTTTTTACCCCTCATTTTACCATTTCATTTGAACTTGAGATTGTTATAGCTTTGGAGGTGTTTTCCCCCTCGAGTTTCACTAGCTAATTCCAGGATATTCTATGGATGATTCTTTGCGCCATCTGGACCAGGTAGGAGCTAAACCTATGCTCTTCAGTTGCATTCCTTACTTTTTGAATTTTGAGCATGTTTCCCTGTTTTCTTGAGCCTCTGGGGTTTGAAAAATTCGTTCTGTCCCCATTGCACGCTGTGTACATTGAAAGGTGCGATGCATACTAGTCTGGCCACTAGCCAATCAATATGCATTGCTCCTCGTACATAGCTAGGGTGTGATGGGTTCAAGGTGGGAACTTTATGCACTGTTTTTCATAGAAATTTTGCCTGTTTTTTGCCAAATCAGGATCCTGACTCTTCTCTTGCTTGTTTTCAGATATTCATTGGAGAAAAATGGTTGTTACATGGTGAGAACGTGAGCATGAAGAAGAGGAAATGGTTGCTTTACATGATTCGGGTATGGTAACTACATTGTGGAAATACGATTTGCTCAAGTTCTTCTACATCTCTAGCATGAGGCAACAAATAAACTTGTTGCAATATTTCCTCGATGCATGGGATCCTACCAACCAGGTGTTCAAGATTAGAGGCAAATATATCCCCTTGACTATCATGGACATCTACTTTTTGACTAGTTTATCAAGGTGTGGTGCCCCTCTCTCATTATCAGGTTCCGCCCATGGGGGCGAATCTGTGAGGGATTATATTTGTCGATACCGTAGAGAAGGATCTCAGCTGAGTAGGGATGGAAATATCAACATCTGAGATGTCACTGACCGGTCTCTGAGGACCATCTTGTTCACCTTTGCTAGACTAGCTGGTAGTGTGGCTCTTCACTTGGCCAACAAGTCCTATATGCAGTATGCCTTAGAATGCCTTGAACTGAAGGTGTTCAACTGGTGTGATGCAGTTCTCCCAGTAATAAAAGAATAGCTTACCAAGGTGAAAAATGAACAATCTAAGAAGTTTGGCTATGGTTCCATTTTGACCGCCTTCGCCTTGGAGAAGATCCCACTGATGTAGCCGCATTACATTTCACTTGGTTTGTCGCCACTGACTGAGCCACGGATGCAGATATGGGTCAACCTTATGGCCCGACATGCTGGTCAGCCTCTAGTTTCTTTCTCTGATGCCTTCTTTGAGTGGTTCAACCATCAGGAGATGGTTTATGCCGAGTGTCCATATGCTGGTATGGATTTCCGGGGTGACCCAGATTTGGTGCTGCCAGCTAGTGAGCAATCGAGTGCTATAGGTAAAATTTCTGACCATATCTCTGTTTATTGCTTTTATAGTGTCCCTGTGCTTCCTTTTACCAAGACTAATCAAAACTCATGTGCTCATGCAAATATTGGACCGGTGCGACCAACAGTGCACCTGAGAGTACCAGCTGTTGTTCCAGCAGGAGAGGCTGTAGGGAGGGCTGTCCTTCATGACCTGGATGTGGCCGAGACTCTTGCAACATTACAGGATGAGTTCGAAGAACTCACTCTTTGTATCCTGGATTAGAGGACTGACGAGCAACCTCTAAGATTACAACGACATACTACTGGTGTGCCACGTAGATGGACTAGGCTTTTATGCATGATTGCATAGGCGGTGACTTCTTATCACCAGCACCATTAGACTAGGGTACCCCCTATTATTTTGAGTTTTTGGGTCATTTGACTGATTTTGTCTCGGACACAGAACACTATGTGTAAAACATAAATATTTATATATATATTTTTGATTTTCGGAGCTTCATTTTGTTTAAGTTACATGATCTTGATGCAAATATTGATGAAATGATTTTCTTTTATAAATGTTGCAAATGTCTATCTAACACATAATTTGCCAATGAATCTGTTAATGTGTTTAAGTTTCTAGAAATATGCTGATATTCGATTGAATCGAACTATCTTTCCAAAATCTTGACCCTTAGGAACATGCAATAGATAGTTGGATTCCGTACAGAATAGATATCAGTGAGCTGTAGAATGACGAGATGTGAGTCTAGCCTGACAACAAGTCGGTGTATGCCATGTGTGATGGCATGAGAGAGGAGCTCTATCAACATGATGTATTCAACGATGTTGTTCGTTGATCAGCCAATACATACCCCTCTGAAACTTACTAACTTGCTTCTTGGATCAAAGATGGCCCAGGCCGCAGAAGATAGGTTCCGCAAACTACGGATTGCTCCGTCGGCATATCCAACAAATTATTCAAATGGGTTTGACATCTGTAACAAATGCAAAAGTGGATTACCTAACAAAAAATGATTGCTCTTAGCGAAAACAAAAATGTAACAAAAGCATAGGGGTTATTACACTGAGTCAAGCATAGTAACGCTTAAGGTACAACCCGTTGCGGGGTTGCGCCAGTGGAATCCCATCATAATCCACTAACTCATAGGCTTCTTTTGCTAATACCCTCTTAACAATATAGGGGACCATCCATAAAGACTTGAACTTACCTGCTCCTAACTTATCAGACTCCTAGTTGTAAAGTAAGACCAGGTCACCTTCTAAGAAGACACGGGGTTTGACATTCTTGTCAAACTGCGCCTTGACTCAATTCTTATGGGCTTCATTAGCCAAGGCAGCATCACAACAGGTTTCATCCAATTGGATTAGTTCCAAGAAATGAGCCTCTTCTTCTGAAGTTCTGGGGAGAAGGTCGACTGCGAGCTTGAGGGATGAGATTTCGCACTGAATTGGTAAGATTGCTTCCAGGCCATACACCAGCTGAAACGGTGTAAACCTGGTTGCATTCCTCACCGATTTTTGGTATGCCCATAAAGTTGAGTACAAGATCAGGTGCTAACTATGTTTATGGACTCCGATCATCCTCTGTAACATGCGCTTCATGACTTTCTTGATTGCCTCAACTTGTCCGTTAGCTTGCAGACAATACGAAGTAGAGCTGTCATGGGACAGTCCTAATTTGGCAGCAAACTCAACCATCATGTGATTGTGAAAATGTGATCCATGATCTGTAACTATAGCTTGTGGAACACCGAATCTGGAGACTACATGATTGAAAAAGAAAAGAGCAGTTGTTTTTCCACTGTTATTTAATGTAGGCATCGCCTCAGCCCATTTTGTAAAATAGTCAACTGCGACTATGATATACCCATGCCCCCCAGCTGAGGTGGGGTTACAAGGCATGAAATCTATGCCCCATTTGGTGAATAGCCCAACAGCGACTATTGGCTGCAGAGGTACTGGTGGAATTCTAGTTTTGCGATCGAAGATTTGGCAAGCATGGCAACTTCTAACTGCGGTTATGCAATCCTTGAACATTGTTGGCCAGAAGTATCCTGCTCATAAAATCTTTTGAGCCATAGCATAACCAGATTGATGGCCCCCCACATGCACCTGAATGACAATCTTTCAAGACTTTTTTGGCCTCCTCATGGGTCAGGCACCTCCATAGAACTGTATCGATACCACGACAGTAAAGTGTATCACCGACGATCATGTAGTCTTTTGCTTGGTATCAAGCACGTCACTGCTCTGAATGGGAGGTATTAGACCTATATGTTTGGGTCTCGAGATAGATGATGATATCTCCATACCATGGATCGCTTGAAGATATCAGAAAGAGAGATTCATCCATGATTGTGGTATTGGATGTTCAATCATTGGACGACGATGGGAGATCACATAGTAACTCCGCGAAAACCAGAGTTTTCTTTGATTTGGATTTTATGAATTCCAGATCAAACTCTTGCAAAATTTCTATCCATTTGGAATACTTGCCCCCCAGTAACTTTCGCAATAAGATATAAGTCATGGGGTTGCAATCTGACAAAATGGTAGTTTTTCGAAAGAGGATATAGTGTCGAAATCTCGGTATTGCTTAAACAGATGCGAGAGCTAGCTTTTCAACATAGGAGTACTTAGTTTCTGTATCATTTAAGTTTCAACTTAAATAATCAATAGGATGCTCAATTCCATTGTCTTCTTGAACTAACACCATCGCTATGGTCGTATCTGCTGCAGCCAAATACAGGTTTAGTCTTTTTGATAATTAGGAGCATACAATAATGATGCTTTTATTAGGGATTCCTTTAAAGCATCAAAGGAAGCTTGTGCGACCTGATCCCAGATGAAGGGTACTTCTTTTTTCAACAGACGAGTATAACCTTTAGCAAGTTTGGCATAATTTGGAATGAACCTCCTTAGAAAGTTTGCTTTTCCTTGGAGTTTCTGAATCTGAAGCAAATTTGAAGGTGGAGGCAAATCAATGATTGCCTGTACCTTCCATGGGTTGACCTGAATCCCATCCTTCGAGACCACAAAGCCAAGTAAACGACTAGAACTGACACGAAACACACATTTGTGTGGATTGAGTTGTATCTTGTAGTGTCAGCAACATAGAAATATCGCTCTCAAATGCTGCGAATGATCGTTCTGCTTTCGCGAATGAGCTGGAAGATCGTTGAGATATGGTTGAACGATGTTCTTGATTTCATGGAAGGCATAATTCATTTCCCTATGAAAGGTTGCCCCTGCATTCTTTAAACCAAAGGGTAGCTTGCGATATACAAATGTGCCCCGTGGACAAATAAATGCAGTCTTCGACTGGTCCTGTGGGTGGATATTTATTTGATTATACCTAGAAAATCTATCCATAAATGAAAATATTTCACATCTGGCACATTCATCAATTATCTGGTCAATGAAGGGTGTAGGGTAGTTGTCCTTTGGACAAGCTTTATTTACATCCCTATAATCGACACACACTCGTATCGTTCCTTGCTTTTTCATTACAGGAACAATATTCGATACCCAATCGGTTAGAGGAATCGGGTAAATGAAACCAGCATGGAGAAGTTTTTCAATTTCCACCTTGATGGCAATGGCTTTCTTGGGGTGCACCTCTTGGAGCCATTGTCATACTGGTTTGACATCTGGATACATCTTAATTTCATGTTCAACGATACTCGAGTCGATGCTTGGCATTTCTTTATATGAACATGTAAAGACATCTCTAAATTCACGAAAGAGAGCATAATATATTTCCAGTTCTGAAGGAGATATTGATGGCGATAGTCTCTTCAATATTGGACAAGTTTTTCTCGGAATCCACCATATTTACAATATTTGATAGAAAATAAAAAATTGAGGGATGATCAAGGTCACTAGAACTATCTTCCTTATAATCCGAAAGATGGGAACGATGGTGGTAATCTTCCCATGGTGCCCCCTCAATCATCATTGACTGAACAATTATTTCGTCTATATAATGTACTTACGACAAAGGATCTGAAGTGGTACCATATTCCTTAGACCTATCTATCCAAACATTTGATGAGCGTTGATTTGGATTCGCCTCCCATGCTGAAAACATTGATCGCTACAATATTTCTATGGGGCTTGGAGGCAAAACCTCACGATGATCCATTCTAACATCATGATCGGATATCTTTTGGATCGAAGACACCATATTGTAGGTTCCCAACGTGGCCACTTCCGCCAGATTGTTTGGAGGTGGTAGGGCAAAAGTACCCATCAATGTCGGGTCTTTTAGTAGGCCTACTCCGATATTTTGAAGTCACTGAGAGCTTCCGTGGATCATCGGAATGCTTCCCGTAACTTGTGAACTGTTGGGGAGAAACATTTGTTGGTCGATGATTGTAATTCTACTTTGGAAGGGAAATGCAATCTTTCTGAAGTACATTGACACAACAACAACCATAGCATATATCCAGGGCCTTCCTAGTAGGATGTTGTAATCGAGGTTTCTGTCGATAACTTTAACATCAATTCCTACTGTCTTGCCCCTCAGTTCAATTTGCAAGTTACTTAAAATCCCGTAAGGAGTGTATGTTCATCCATCAAATTCTTTCAACGTCATTTATGATCATGACAAGGGTGGTGAGCCCAAAGTTTTCCAGCAACTCATCGAGATAATACATGTACATGATCCCTCATCAATAATTGTTCGATGAATAGTTTTGTTGAGGGATTTCACTTGAATGAGGAAAGCAAGTTGTGCTAGTAACTGAGGGTCATATCCTTTATGATTAAAGGCTACAAGATTGGAATCCGTTGGGTATATCCCACCTATTTTTGATAATAGAGCCTGCTTTTGGGAGGGGCAATTTTGCAGTACCTCAAGTATCGACATAGCAGGCGGCGACTGGGCCAGGTCCTCTACTATATTATAATTTTGTGCTACTCTGGCACGAGGATTAAATGTCGATTTGTGCACTACTCCCTTTGGCGGCTTTATCATTAGCTCAGGAATGATGGGTGGCACAACTTCGGTTGAAGTTGTTGTCGAACTACTAGGTTGATCAGTAGCCTTGTTGTTTGACAGCTGTGGATTCTTGTAATCTTTATTCCTTGTCGATATCAAAGCATCATTTTGCTGTTTTTAAATGGACAACATAAGCACTTGGGATGGGGAAGCATTATCCCTAGCAACTAGGTTGGTTCCCGGGTTTGGAAACGGATTAGTCAATATCACTGAGGTTTTTGAACTCTTAAAGAGTTTCTTAACTTCAACTTTATCTGGACAATCTCTCGTCCAATGATCCCCATCACATATCAGACACTCCGCAGGGGGTTTCCTTTGCCCAGAAGGGTTTGTAGAATAATTTTCAGGAGACATCCCCTCTCGTTTCTTCTTTTTCCCTTTCTTTTTCTTCTTGCCTCATAGTTGCTTTGGTTCTTTGCGTTTGTTAGTCAACATGACGTTTACCTCCGAAGTGAGAAGCTATTCATTTGCATTTTGATAAGAAATCTTACGGGATTTCTTAGATGTAGCCTTTGTCAATTTCGTGCTTGTTGTACCTATCACGCCATCACCAGCATGAGAATCGATGCTTGATTTAGGAGGAGGAGGAACATAAAATTCCGGTCTAGGAGCATCAAGGATTTTGTCATAGAGCGTACCAGACTGAGTATAGATCAAGTCTAGATATTGCGCACGAGCAATGACTTGCTCTTCAATGACAACCCCTCCCTTTGCCACATCTTCTGTTATAGAAGGTAACAATGACTTAATAAATCATTCAGCTAATAACTTATCAAGAACATATGTTTTACCATTCTACAACGATGCCGCCAGTCATGGATATGATCTGATATATGAGTGGTTGTCGTCTGCTTAAAATTGCTAAGGAGCTCTGTTCCTGTTTCATAACTTATGGGTAATTGAAAATGGGTTAAAAATGTTGTGGCAAGGGTGCTGAAGTTATCAAATGAAGCTCTAGGCAATTCAATGTACCACTTTGATGCCAGACCAGTTAACATTCTCTGAAAAAGGCGAAGCCTAATCGAATCATCGTTGAAAATGTTGGATGAACACCACAGATGAAATGTCATCACATGATTTGATAGGTCTTCACCTAGATTTCCATTGAATTTAGGAATATCTGACAGAAGTTTGTGAGGAATCGCTAGTCACCAAGGGGCATAAGCAATTGGATCATTTGTTAGCCGATTTAGATCCAGTAACTCTAAAGTCGCCACGAAGGGCAACTGATGATTCACGTTCGGCGAAGCATACCCAGGATAAGATGGGATTGCCTGAGCAGTGGGTCTTTGCATACTAGCATAGTGCATTTGATGCTGATAACTTTGGAAAGGTTGATGGGCATAACCATTATGAAATGATTGATGTTGACCATTTTGAATATATGGCTGCCCATTACTTGCAAAGATTTATTGCTCAGATCCTTGGTAAACTTGTTGGAATTGTGGTTGTTGATATTGCACCAGCCATGGTTGTGAAACCATTTGTGGTTGTCCAATACTGGCTATTTGACCAAGATGAGGGGTAATGGTACCTTTTTGAACCTGGGTCACTCTGGTTAGGGAGCCACTAATCATTGATTGTGGTTGTCATGGAGACAGGAGGTCGTTGTATTGTAACTTGAGAAACTTAAGGCTGGCATACAATAAGCAACTCTTGTACTTGAGACATTGTCATAATAGCTGATGTAGTGGGGATATTCGACATAGGTAGGCTTTGTTGCATTGAGTATACAACTCTTAGTTGTTGAGGCAGTATTGGTACCCAACCACGGATGTAATTCCAGCATGACCCGAATTCTGTTGCGAACTCCCATATGGTTGTTCTCCCGGAGGAAACAATGAAAGGGTATATTGCCCCCCATATGGTGGTAATCTGGTGCTCAAAGGAATGATTGGCCATTGGGGATGGGACTACCCAAATTGATACTGTTGCAAAGGATCAATTTGTTGAGACTCAACATAAGAGATTCCAGATATTATTCCGGACGAACAAATGGGAGCAGATCATATTGTCGAAACAGTCTCTGGATGGACTCCATCTAGCAGTTGAGAGCTAGTTGGGACAGATGGTATGCTGGCGAACATTGTCGAAGTAGTAGCAAGAGGTTCTGCTACTGCTGCATCAGATGACATACTCCCAGTGATTCTACAGGAACTTGCGATGAAGGGAGACTAACTTCTAATGAAGAACGATATAGGGTGATCCTAGCTCCAAAATACAATGGAGTATTGGATGAAGGATCCTCCACAATCTCTTCTATAGTAATCAAACCAGGTGGGAGAGGGAGACCGTCAGGTCCGTAAAATATTTCTGGTACTGAAGAAGGTATAGACTCTGCACCGACAGTTGTTGGAGGGGTAACACCTTCCAAATTAGGTGTAGATGTAGCCGGTTTAGGAATAGAGGCGTTTACGATTACACTAGGATCAATTCTAATGTCCTCTTGTGACTGCGGAACTTCTTTTGTATAGGCAGGGGTACCAGAGATGGTTGGAGTAACTGAAGTCCCTGAGGATGTTGGAACACAAGTTCCAAGCAAACCAGGGGATTTTGACCCGGTTAAACGAGTTCGCTTTGTTTGGAATAGTTTTGTTTCTGGAGTCAAAGATAGTTGACTTATAAGTCTCCGTGAATGATGGGGTTTTGATTTTCTTTCTTCCATGATTGCGGATTACTCGATCAACTCAAAATAGAGGGGAAAATGATTCTGAATTAAATGAATTTTAGACGCTTTGACGCAACTTGCTTTTTCAATTTTTAAGAGTCGAGAAAAAGCAAAAGATGACTCTAGCCGCCTTCAATTTTTAATGAGCCTGAAGTGACAAGTGCTCAAATGCACCTTTTCTTTTAAGGAGTCTGAAAAGGAACGAAAGAGACTGCTTTGGAAATCTAGACAGAGGGATTACCAAACCAATCGTAGAACTTCATAATACTTTTTACGGTACAGCAATCAATATTCCTGAATGTTGTGTTTAGTGCATTATGATCGATAGGGTGGCAAACATAGCTTCCTAAGGATAAAGGATATAGCCTATTATGGTCTCCCAATAAATACTCGACGGTACGTGGGAGCACAAGTCCGTACTGTCACTTGTCATCTCAAGGAGGAGGAATCACCCAACCTACGATGAAAGCGATAGTTACCAGGCTTTACGACACTGGAATACGTCTCTAGACTAGACTTCTAAATGTTGTGCGTTAGGTTCCAAAGAATTTTTATGTTCATTGAATTTATTTTACAGTTGATCTTTGTTAAGAAGTTTGCCTTTCAAGTTCACCACCTGATGTAGATATATAGTTCCTAAAATGCAATCTAAGATGATAAACAATTGTTTGACCTTCTTTTTGCAATGAAAATCCTAGCTACTAAGGAAAGAGAAATGAGATTCTTTCAACATAGGGCAGAGAGCACACACTAGATGCACTATCCTAAATCAAAATTAACAAGTAGTCTAAATTCAAATGCACATGCATGTATTTTTTTTTCGCTTTCTTAATGTGTGAATGACAAAAAGAATGCTAAGTACAAATTTGAATAGTTTCAAGCGACAATACTAACGATTTTCTCTTCAAAAGACGAAAGGAATATAATGACGACACTTTGCAATTTTGAATTGAAAACTACTTTTGAAACTTGAAAAACTATTAATTCAAATCAAATACAAGAGTAACAGTGTAATCAACCATCAAGAACAATAGAATTCTTTTCTTTGACTGAAAACAACACTTGCGACACTTCCAAATCGAAGGACGATAGCTTCATTAGGCTACTTCTTTGTAAAAAAGGATCGTAAATGGCAAACAATACATAAAAACATTTATAGTTCTTTGTACTATAGAGGCTAAATCATGAAAATGAAGGGAGTTTCCACAGAGGTTTACTGATCACAGACAGCAAAACTCTCGAATAAAGCTGAAGAGAGTGAACAAAAAACCAAAATCTGGAAGCAGAAGAGGTCTTATTTGATCATCGCACTTGTAACACAGGGAACGTGTGATGCATCTCACCTATTGCACATGGGAGGTGCGATGCATCCAGATTCCCAAGAAGAGAAGGTGTGATGGTCCAGCGATGAGACTTCAACTTGGTTCTGGGTCACAGTTTGCAGCTTAGTTCAAGGATTTAGGCTAAGAAAATGATAGCCAGGAAATGCAAATCACAGGGGCTGATCTAATGAGGCTACTTGAGCCACCACCAGGGAAATTAAGATGTTTGCAAATCGATTGTTTAGTTTAAAAACAAAACCCAGAGATAGACTGAAGCAACATTGATCTACTTTGCACTTGCATAGCAAATGCAGTTCGAAGGCTAGCTGGCTTTACTTCAGGCTCCATCTATAAGTTTATAAAGCAAACAAATATAGACAAGTAAACAAGCTATTCACTCCCTAGTGAAGTTGCCATTTTGTTATCGGGAAATCTAGTGTCTATGTAGAGCTGCTACTCCCACTAAGACGAGTAGCTATCTTAGACACAAACAGATTAAAGTTGCTTTCATTTTCCTTTACGAGAAATAGATAGGAGAGGAGCAAAGAATACCAACCTCGATCTTTCACTTGGTTCTCTGCTTGTTCCTTCTCCCCTTTGACAGATCTTTGTCGCTCCTCCCCTAAACACTCCGCTTCAAAGAGTACCTATAAAGTCAAAGCAGCATAATACCTTCAAAGTATAGAGATCTACAATCGAAAAAAATATAGGACCAAATATATATTGACCATATACATGCATATATTAGGAAACATACAAAAATTTGGATGAAAACTTGAATAGCTATATTGATATAGAGATTAGAAGAGAGGATTACAACCCATGAATCTGACCCAGCATCATCCTCCCAGCATGAAAGCCCTTCTTCACCTCATGAGAAGCTTAGATCGCCCAACACTATGATATTTCACGAGGAAACCCACAACACTTCCTTACAAGATACAAGATTCCAGCCTTTGAATCTCTGGGATGAGGGATCCATATATAGATGATTGTAAGAGGGTGAGTCAGCTTCTGGGATTTTGGTTAGTGTGCTATATCTGATAGTTCTTGATTCCACTTGGAGATTGATGATCTCTTACTCATCCCTAGGCGAATTCAGAGAGGCAAGTGTCACAGAAGAAGTTTCTGGAAGATTCCATGATCATCGACCTTGCAAACTGTCTCTGCCATTTGTCTACTCTCGCCCATCGCACCCTACAGAAGGGCTTTCCAGTATGCATCGCACTTTTTACACTGAGCAGGTGAGATGCATCGCACCCTCTGCATTGAGCAGTCTGTATGGTCCATTTGTGACTAGTTCTGAGCAGTTTTCTGTGGAGAACTTCTGGGAGATGATGTAATCAGTTGACCTTGTTCCTTTAGGGCATGAAACAATACTTTTAGGGACTCAGAAGACCTTGGTTTATGGACATGTGTGATTGGGGTTGCAGTGCCCAAATATGTCTATAACACTTAAACAGAGCTTGTCCAAAGGATAATTTTCCTTTGCCTACAATGGAGAAGATATTTCAATCAGTTGCAGGTTCTGAGGTAATGTACTTTTTGGATGGATTTTTAGGATACAATCAGATTCTTGTACATCTAAATGATAGATTGAAGACAACATTCAAGATGAAGTCGGGGACATATGCTTATTAGAAGATGCCTTTTGGACTCATCAATGTAGGTGATACATACCAATGTGGCATGGATATTGATTTTAAAGGTCTAATTAATAAATCAGTTGTTATTTACCTAGATGCCATTACACTCTACTCTAGGAAAAGAAACAATCATTTGAATGACCTAAAGCATATCTTTGAAAGATGCAAGAAATATGGCATTTCTTGGAATCCCAAAAAACCGTACTTTGCTTTTGCAGAAGGCAAGCTTCTCGGATTGATAGTATCCAAGAAAGGAATTTATATTGATCCTGATAGAATCCAAGAAATTGAAAATATTCCTCTCCCACATAACAAAAAGTCCACACAATCATTCCTAAGCCAGATCAATTTTGTACAAAAATTTGTTCCAAATTTCTTACAGATTGTTTTACCCCTTAAATCAATGATAAGAAAGAATGCATTCTTCCAATGGGGCAAAGATGAAAGAGAATCATTTGAGTTAATAAAAAAAACCATCATCAATGCTCCTTATTTAAAAACTCTAGAGTTTATCAAACCTTTTGTGTTGTATACTTTTTCATTTGATATATCATATGCAACAGTGTTAACACAGCTGAATGAACAAAACATAAAGGCACCTATTTCTTTTTTCAATTCCAATTTACAAGTTGTCGAGATAAACTACTCAGCTATTGAGAAGCAAGATTTTTCCATCATTAAAACTTTGAAACATTTTAGACCTTTTTTCCTAAAAACTCATACAAAAATAGTAGTACCTTACCCTAGGGTAAGGAAATTATTGATTCAAAGAGAAGTGGGGGAGAAAAGAGCCAATTGGTTCACTGCACTTCAAGAGCACAGTGTAGAAATCTATCCAGCTAAAATTATTAGGGGCCAAGGTTTTTGCAGGATGCTAACTGGAGCTTCCCACTTATCAACATAAAAAGACCAGGGTAATGAAGTGAGAATATCAGAGTTAAGACTCAATGGTGCACAATCACAGTATGCAAATTTGAAGTTTTATTTAAAGAATGGATATGCTCCTATGCATCTCAATTACAAAACAAAATGTTCTTTAAGGTTGAAATCAAATCCGTATGAATTAATTGATGATGTATTCTTTAGAAAAATTATGATTCAGTATTATTAATATGCCAAGAAAAAACTGAATATGAAAGGGTTATGCAGGAGTTACATGATGGACCAGCGAGAGATCATTTTGGAGGAAACACCATAGCTCACAAAATATTGCATGCATGTTATTATTGGCTAACACTATTTAAGGATTCACATTACTATGCAAGAAAATTCAAAGATTGTCAAACTTCAGCTGAAAGAGAAAATAAATCATCATTCCCTTTGCAGCCAGTGAATATCCAACAACCATTTGAACAATGGGGATTAGATATAATTGGTGAGATTGTTCCTAACTCTTCCAAGCATCACAATTACATCCTTACAGCTACTGATTATTTCATGAAATGGGTAGAGGCTATCCAGTAAAGGTAGCTAGTACAAAACGTATTACATACCTTATTGATAAGCACATAATCACTAGGTTTGGCCTACCCATAGCTTTAATGTTTGATAATGCATCTTATTTTTCTAGAAATACTATGGTAGAATTTTACTTAAAAAGAGGTTTCAAATTGAATTATTCAAGCAAGTATTATCCACAAGGTAATGGATTAGCCGAATCAAAAAAATAAAAACCTTATCAGAATCATCAAGAGGACTATAGACCAAAATCATAGGAATTGGCACAAAGCATTGACATTTAAACTTTCGGCAGATATAATAACAAAAAAGGCCTCAATTGGTTTTTATCCTTTTGCTTTAGTTTATGGAAAATAAATAGTTCTCCCCACAAACATAGCAATCCCACCTCTCTCCCTAGTGCAATATATCATTGAAAATCCTTCCTCTTCTCTTCAAGCAAGACAATTTCAAATCCTTAAGCTTGAAGAAGAAAGAGAAAAGGCTAAAGCTACCCATTCCCATCATCAATAGTTAGTCGAAGCCTCCCTTGATACAGCCTCTGCGAGTCATCAAACTTTTGAACTAGGTGATCTGGTTTTGAAATGGGACAAAGCACATGAGGAAAAATGGAAGAATACCAAGTTCCAAAAACTATGGCTTGGACCATTCCAAATCATTGAGAAAATTGGTCAATCAACATTTCTTTTACAAGACATGTCTGGTAAGATGGATTCTTTGGTTTTTAATGAGAAAATTCTAAAAAAATACTTTTCCTAGAAGACAACCTCTTCGAATTTTGTATCATATTGTCTTTAAGATTCATAGGAAAATAAAGGTTATGGTATTATTTACTTTTTGGTTTGTCAAAATAAAGTTTCTCATAGTATTTTGATTTTTCGCTTCTATACGTAGGAAAAGTTAAAGAAATAATTAGAGCATTTGAGTAACAAAATAAACCTTATTTCTTTGGAAAAACTTGACCTCACTAAAAACAGTGATTCTATGAACAAGCTTTTATCTTTATAAGAGATAGATGTTTCATTATCAGTTAGGAAAATAATATTTAACCTAGTAATGACTTTCTGCATATCAGTATCTCAAAACTCTATTATTATCATCCAAAACTCTTTAAAAGGGACAATGATTCACCCCATATGATAAAATTTTCTTTTTTCACAGTGTAATTCTAAAATATACAAAACTTAAAAGATAATAAGTCTCATTACGAGCTTGTTTACCATGATCACAGGGGAATAATTAAACTGACATTACCAAAATTGCATATCAAAATACGGTAATAGCCAATGATCTAATCAATCAAAGGACAAAAGGTATCATCAAGAGCCATCTTGTTTAGTTTAGTTACAACTAGTGAATGGCATTGTAATTATTGGGTTACCAAGCCTAGACAATGTGTTTTAAGAAACTTGAAAAGAAAATTACATGAAAAGAAAAACAATGTCCAAATGAGAAAAAAGAAAAATAATATCATTTTGAATTTTGAAAATTGCTTTAGATGGGACAATGAACCATTCTTGGTTAAAATATAGCCTCACCGAGGCTATGAATGCCTGCAAGCAGCAGAGGCTCTATCTGTGATAAATGAGTAAACAAAAAAAAACTAATCTGTAGAAGACACCATATCTCTTTAAATCTTAGTATTGATTGATGCAAAAATTTGTATTTTTATCACTATAAAAGTAAAGTAGTTGAATAGGTAGATTGAGTGAGTGATTATGATTTCAGACAAATGTTTTTTAGTTTGTAACTCGTGTAACTATTATCCCTATAACTTTTCTTATTTTGAAATTTTTAGAAATTTCAAAAGATCAATCAGAGATAGCTGGCTCTCCCAAGTGAATCACCAATTGTTGTACTATGTAACAAACCCCCCATTTATATGAGTAATATTTAATATTTGACATATAAATGAGGACATTTTTAAATTTTTAGCCTTTGAAAATAAATGCTAACTCTACAAATTTGCCTCAAAAAACCTTCAAAAAGGAACTCATGCCTAAATGTAAGTTTGAACCCCGTACAGAAATTACTTGCATACGAATTCTAAAATGCAGAAAAAAAATAATGTGAGAGCATAACACATTAAACACATATACACAGAGATTTTCCCCTGGATCCCAAAACCGGGACTACTAGCTTGATTTTTCATTATATTCCTTTCAATGTTACAATACATATTTATACATGTCAAATCATCCAATACCATGGACCGAAAACCATAGGTAGATCCACCCAACCTAATATAGGGTCCAAAAGAAATTTTCCTGGGGCGTTGCCCTAGACCTCCTAGAAGGGTGCTACCCACCCCCCTCAAACCACCTATATAGGGGGCGCTGCGACCCACCCTGTGACCCCCTGCTGCATAATTGGCGCTACAAACGTGGGGCTCCACGCCCCCTCTAACCCCCTGGTTCACTACGTGGGTTAGTCATGGAAAGAATATAACACAACCCAACATTCTCCCACTTATTGTTTTCTTTCCACAAGGGGCCACAGGAGAGCTTAGTCATTTTTCTAGTCCTGAAATGTCCATTTTTTCTCTATACTAGGAGAAATTCTCAGAGCTCACAAATTTTTTCAATGCATCTGCAGTATTATTCAAAGTGTCCACCTTTACCAGCAACATTTTTTTGTCTTCTATCATATCCCTCACAAAGTGATACTGAACATAAATGTGCTTTGCCTTTGAATGATAAGTGGGGTTCTTTGCAGAGAAAATTGCACTTTGGCTGTCACATTCTATCCTTATAGCTCCTTGTACTAACCCCATACTTGAACACAATCTCTGCAATTAAACTGCTTCCTTGCTTGCATGAGTGGCTGCCATGTATTCTGCCTTTGTGGTTGATAGTGCCACTACAGATTGTTTCTTACTCATCCAAATGACTGCACCTCCAAATAGGTTAAACACATACCCACTTGTAGATCTTCTCTGATCCAAACCTCTAGCCCAATCTACATCAACAAATCCACGGATATCCAAAACTCTATCCAATCCTGGTTTTCCTTGGTAGCACAAACCATAATCACTAGTGCAACGCAAATACCTGAAAACTAGCTTCATTGTTGTCCAATGCTCCTTCCTTGGTTTTGACATAAGCCTACTCAATACTCCCATTGCATCTACAATGTTTGGTCTATTACAAACCATTACATACTTCAAGCTACTGACTGCACTTGCATATGGAACATAGGACATATCCTCTTCCTCTTCTTGTGTCTTGGGACACTGTTCAGTAGATAACTTTACACCTACAGGAATAGTAACCTTCACCAGTTTACTATCCTGCATATTAAACATTTGTAGTATTGTCTCGACATACTTCCTCTGATTTAACCAGAGCTTCCTCTTTACCCAGTCTCTTTTAATTTCCATGCCCAAAATATAGTTTGTAGCACCAAGATCATTCATGTCGAATCTGGCGGACAATTGGGTCTTCAAATCCTGGATAATTTCTTTGTCATTTCCAGCCAACAACATATCATCCACATACAAGACCATATAAATAACATGGTCACCAATTAATTTGAAATACACATAGTGATCTCCTTTGCTTTTGATGAAGTCAGGTTCCCGTATAAATGTATCCAATTTTTGATACCACATCCTTGGTGATTGTTTTAACCCATACAAATGTTGACAATAATACTGAGAGGGGGGGTGAATCAGTATTATCTAATTCTTTTACCAAATCTTTCTTATTTATACTTTGAATTATTTTTGCATACCAATACCATAAATAATGAGCATGAACAAGAAAATCAGACAGTCACATCAAAGAACACCAGATATAAGGTGGAAACCCAATGTGGGTGAAAAACCACCTGCTGCAATATGTCTCTATCTTCTTTCAATTTAGAAACTCCTTTTACAATGGTCTTGTACTGGTGCAGTCCTTTACCAGTACGCAGGCTGCAACCTGCAGAGAGCTTACAACTCTCTCTCGTTTTCCAGTCTCTCCTGGAAGGGAGCTACTACCCCCTACTTCTTTTCTTACAAGGACCACTTTTCATAAATTTTCAAACTGGGTCCATATACAT
>APFE031290046.1:648-17940 GCA_000404065.3 Pinus taeda
GCTGAGATCAAGACAGTTTTGTGGACCCACATTGGCCAATCAATAACGGATCAGTGGCAATACATTGAGACTATTCATGAGCAAATGGAGCTCATAGGCAAAGCACAAAGGGAAGTGCATAGAGCAAGGGCATATCTAGGCAGTATGCCTGAGATAGCCAGCAGAATGATTAATGTGCTCAATAACCGACAGGTCCTCAGCTGGCAGCAATTGGGATCTCCAACAAGACAGAGACTATCTAGCTAATAAAGAGGGTCCTCACACTGAAAAGCCTGGTGCAGACATTGGATAGAAGAAGCTAGGACATGCAAACAGAGGTAAATTGGTTCATGGACAAATTTGCAGCATTACAGGGCAGAGGTCTTCCCAGCTTGCTCAATAGTGCAGGAAAACTGCTATCACATGAGGTCTATTGCAAAAAGGAGTGAACACATTTGCCACCAATCAGATCAGTCAAGGATCAAGCAGCTCACAGGCAACAGGGGGCCGAGCATCTGGGCAAAGTCTCTATGACAAGGAGTAGGAGGAATTTGTTTGTTATTATGAATTGAGATTAGCCATCTATTTGAAGTTGTTCCGAACTTCTACAAATATACAGAGGCAGATGAGACCTTGGATGCAATTTTGAGGCATCAATTGCCTACACAGGAATGGTGGACCTTAATGATGCAATTATTATTATAGCAGAGGGTTTCATCTAAGTTTTGTCATCGAAATATATAAGTCATCACATTCAGAAAGTGTGATGCATATACTATGACCAAAGGTGGAATGAGCCACCTCAGTAGGAAGATTCGGCCACCAAAAGCAACAATGGCAACTACAGCTAGCAGGGCCAAGAAAAGCTACAGCATGACAGAGTATAAAGACACATCATTCACATCATTCAGCATTAAAGCAGAATGCTCAACCGACTCACTCTCCTCCAAAGGTCAAGAAGAGGCCTGACAGCATTAAAGACCATTTATCTTACATTCAGAGTAGCAATAACTTTCTTATCTGATATTTTGTAAAGTTGGTGAGCATAGTTAATGTATCAAATGACTCAGCATTCAGATATTTTGTAAAACCTATTGTATATATTCCCCCTCGCACAAACTTTCAAGGGGTTGTTGTTGGTTTTGTTGTTCTCTTATGAAGAAATAAAGCTTGGAGTTTACAGGAACTGAGTTTTACTGGTGCATGCTGTGATTGGAACCATTGAATGCTACAGGATTCTAGTGTTATGGCTTGATATAATAAGTGTTTCTCTATCTCTGTTAATGTTTCTGTTATTTGTTTTAACTCATGACTCTCACATGTTGTTCTAAATCTAGGAAAGAAAGAAAAAGAATAGCTCAGGATTTGTCCTTGGAGACACCCTGATCTCAATCTATCTTCACTATAAATGTTTTCCATAACTTCAGCTGTTTAAATTGGAATTCTTAACTGCTCCAATGAGCTCTGAATATCTCACAGTCACTATTTTGTAATTCATTTATGCTACTAAGTAGAGATTATTGTTCAAATTGATATCACACTGTCGGTAACTCCATATCCCATTGTTTCACTCACTAAGTCGGAAATTATATTAACAATAGCCATCTAGCCTTGCAGCAAAACTTTCTCCATCACAGGCACCAGAACTATCTCACTTTTCTGATTCCATATGCCCAATGGATTAGCATCTTCTGCACTCTTGATGCCCTTCTTACAACAAAAGTTCACCAACCAAAGTCTTAAACAGGAAACCGAAACTTTAAACTAGCCTAAAATACTCACAAAGCATAGCTGAAACTTAAAGAGAGAGCCCTCTCTGATTATAGATAGGCTAGGATCTATAATCCAAAGGTTGGTTAGTGGTTACCCCGGCCGTATTCCCTTGGGAGTCATAGGGAACAACCTGGGTGATAACAATCTACTTTTGCAAAATTGAAATTGCAGAATGGAAATGAAACAACTACTGTACTTTTGTTGAAATAAACTACTTAGCGAAATACTAGAGTAGAAAATAGAAGAAAAGCAGTAATCACAAAATACTCTAATGCTTCGTCATCAATGGCACCAAAAAGAGTGGTGAGCTCTAGTATTGCAACAATAATGCTACAACTCTTGGAGCTTCCTTCTTTACTTTTATCAACCCAGTAGTTCGTAACAAACTTGGAAGCAACGGTGTTGTATGAACAAGTAATAGCTCTAACTATAGGCTATCACTTGATCAGCTGGCACAAGTTCACTAAGAGCATAAGCCAAATTCTATGAGTTCTCAGAAGAATCTTTAACTGTGATGAAAGGAAGCTAACTCTACACGGGCTATTCTACTTGTAGAGAGAGAAGGAAAACTGGAATGAAACTCAAACCCTAGCAAACCCTAGTTTAGCCACTAACCCTACTTTTGCAAAAAAAGGTATAGAAACTACTGGAATGGGTGCCATTGAGTATTGAAAAGGTAAATTGCATTTATTCAAGCTATTTCTGAAGAGAAATGAGAAGAAATCATCTTTTTATACTTTTGAGTATTTTTATGTGGAACTGATATGCTTATGATTTGACTGGCTGTGACTGTGTAGAGGTTTGGTGGCAAAGGAAGATGGATTTGGATTTTGTAAATGGTGAGGAAGCTATGGAGAGGTCCTAAGAATCCCTTAGTACCCTTCTGAAGACTTCCATTGTGATCAAACTTTGAAAAATCACTCGCAGGAAGTTCTACAAGAGACTGCAGGGGATCTACAAGAGGTTCTACAGGAGGAGGCCGAAAGTGGTTTTTGGAGGTTTGAAGGAGTAAAAATGATGGGAAAGGGGAAATTAAGGTTGGATGAAGGTGTTGAGGGGTATATAACTTGTTAAGGAAGATCAGGGATGAAGGAGATGGTTAGATTTGTTCAAATGGCAAGAAAAAAAGCTTTGTGAAGAAACACAAAAATTAGGGCAGATTGGCGAATGTGGTGAATGAGTGGGGAAATATTGTGAGATGAACTGGTACAAGCTGAGTTATGGAGGAATGATAATTTGGAATGTTCTACAAGAGAGCTACACACTTACTTCTCGAAAATGACCAAAACAAGAACCGAAAAACAAAGTTTTGTCTATCTTAACCTAATTCTGACCTAAAACCAGAAAAATGCCGAACAATACTTTATGAATAGACAATTATGCGAGAAAACCATGGTACATGGAAAGGAAATGATCTAAACAGATGGATCCAAACTAATATCAACTTCTCCAACTTAAAATATCACACTAGCAATTGTATTGGAAGAGAAAAAACTATGTTGTTGGTGGCAGCAGTAGTGCCTTGACCTCAAATCATGGTCCCAAGGAGGGAGAGAGGAGATCAAGACCTGTTGGTGGCCTTTTTGGATCTTTTTCTTTTACTACAGAAAACTACTTAAGCAACATGAAGCAAAAACAACTATTCTAACCATCGAAAGCAACCTAATCCAATGAAGTAAAATGAGTCTATGCAACAGAAATTAACTCATGAAAGGAAACAAAACATATAAATATACAAAGGAGGTGCTAGGCAACTTGGGTTGGGCCCTAACCCAAGAGATTCAACCCTTTAGAAAATATTAGTGCTGGTTCAAAGCTTGGTTCATCTTCATTTATCAAAAAATAGCAGTTACATCACAAAACTGTCTTCAAAAAGAGGTTGAAAATGAGTTGAGTATAAAGCTGCACAAAAGTGCAAAAATATACTATGAAATGGCTAACCTACTGAGGCTTGAAGCCTTCCTATTTATACAAGTAGGGACTCCCAACAGTCCTCCTAAACTTAAGGAATTTGTCTGCCTATAACTGAAGATAACAAAAACCCTACTTGACTTGCTCGACTGCCTCTTGGAATCATCATTGTGGGCCTTTGTACTCCAAGATGTTGATGAAGAATTTGAGGAAGGGGTCATTAATGAAGGTAACACCCCTTCTATAAGTCCTCATCCCTATTTTCTCAAGTTTGGCTATCATTTTGCTCATAAATTCCTGGTCCTTGTCCTAAATTGTCCAAAGAATCTGCAATAAACACTCATTAGACAACATGGCAAAGTGACCATCCCCATTCACTCTATTGACATAAATATATTCAAAAACATGCACAAAACTATTAAGAATGGTGGATTAAATGGAAATAATAGGTAGAATAAGCCCATATAGTTACCCATTTCTGAGGCTCATCAACATTATAGCATTCTAGCACGTGAATCAACTGAGCAACCCATTCAGGTTGATTCAGATCTAAAGGAGCCTGTGGTATCCTAAATATTTCTACCTTCAATTATTGTATCACTTTATCAATATTGTCAAACACGTCTTCAAAAATTAATTTCATCATGAATCCTTTACACAAGATATCCCATTCACTTGTCCCATGGCGTAGCTCTATTTCTACATACGAGTTCATTGGGACAATATCCAGGATATGACAGAACAAGTGCACCCATTCAGGTTGGGGCTTCTCTCCAAAAGCCTGGACCCATTTGGCCAAGTGTGCATGTAGATCATCCTGCCCATCATACTTGTCTGTCATTTGCATCTTCAGCTTCCCAATGTGAGTTCTCATCATTCTCCTACATTCACGCCAATCATCAAAGCTTCCCTTGTGCATATCCAACCACCTTGCGGGCATAGCGTGCAATGCCCAATCCAACACGTGGAAGCGCTGCTTTTTTGGTACCTCCCTCTCAAATGCATCTGGAAAAATATATACATCATTTATGCCATCATAATTAGGAATATTTCTTACCTCTGACGACACACAACACAGTGATCGAGTCATCATGTTACAGCTTAGTGTTGTTACCTCATGCAATCGATTTTTCCAGCATTCCAGTTCCTCATCAAAGTTCGAGGTGCATGACCTCTCACGATCCCATGTAATTTGTCCATCCACTATTGGGTTCACCCAGTCTTGGTCTCGCACTGTTATCTGATAGATATAGTCCAGATCATCATCACTCTCATAATTGAGGACTGGTTTAGTATAGCGTGATCCCTCAATAGGGTCTAGGGTACTATTACGTGTAGTGATTTATTCTCAAATATAATCTTTCACTTCTTTAGATTCATTACCCCGTTCATATCAGTAGCTCAGTCGATTCCAATGAGTGTAAGGTAGGGGTTTCTGTCATCCATAATTTCTATTAATTCAAAATCAACCAACGTGCTCGCACCTTCAATATCCACAATCACCCCTATAGCTGCCCCATGGAGATGATATTCTGTTGATTTTCCATCCTTAGCTGAATTGGCAAACATTGTAACATGGGTCTCCCCATCCATTCTAATTTCTGTCTAGGTAGGATGTTCGCATCTGACCCTAGGTCCAAAATAACCTAATCCATATCATTCTCTCCTATCTTCACGGTCAATGTCATCTCTCGTCCCGTCCTTGTTTTATGCTTACCTATCTTTCGCACTACGCGTAGCTCAGTTGTGGTGTTTCCAGTGTATCTACTTATTAGCTCCTGTAGCGCCTTCAAAGCCTTGCTATCGTGCAGTAAATTCATATGGGTTTCCAGGAAATATGTAAGCATATAAGGATCCATATCCTAATCAGGCTTATCCTTTCCTTCTAAGGTGGAGGCCTCAGTGAAGTTCTTCTTCGCTTCCATGAAGGTTTCACGTGTGCGGTCCAAATCAAACTTAGTCTCCTTTGCTGGAGCTTTGCGAACCCACATACCGTCTTCTTGTTTTTCCCCCTTGTCATCCCCTATTGTGATTCCACTTCGGAGCACTATATTCACGTGTTGATCTTCTTTGTGTGGCTCAGGCCTCATCATCTGTAGGTTCTGAGTAGGCTACGGTGGTAACACTCCTTTGTCATGTATCCTTGCTACCAGTGTAGGATAGTCTTCTGTTTCATCATCAAACAAAGTGCAATACTTTCACAATGGACGTGTTGGGTTGGTACAATCACAAGCATAATGTCACGGTCCTCCGCAATTGTATTACATCAACTGTCCCCAAACTCTACCAGGTCCTCCTACACCTCGGCCTTGTCTGTGCCCCTGAAATCCTGTATGTGCCATCCCTACGCTCTAGTCAATGGGTCGTGTTTCTACCGGTACCCTATAGGCGGGTGTTCTATCCATCATCAACTCATAACTCCTGCAATTACGCTCATCATGCCCTATCGACCTACAAAAATTGCAGAACAGTTGTTGCCGTGTTTGTACAAACTTCTCCATCAAATGACAGTTATCTGTGGCATGTTTTCCTGCTACGTGACATATAACACACCACAATGTAGGCCCCACACTCGGTCCTGCTTGAGCTTCCGGCTTCAAAGGAATTGGTCCTCCTCTTGTAAGGTAGTTCGCAAAGACCAGATAATGGTCTTTGTCATGCCTCTGACTCTTGCATTTCAGACACCATACCCCTTCGCGCACATCTAGTCGAATTTCCCTATCTTGCTTCATGCTTTGTATCTCAAGGCAAATAATTTTCAACTGCGCATGGATCTGTTGAAACCCTAGATTTGGATCTTGCATTGGTGTTTCATGCAACCTCATTGTGATCTCCAAGGCCTCTGCCTGTGTTGTTATCTTTTGTTGCGATAGCGCAACCCTTAAGTGTGGCAGGAGCAAAGCCACAAACCACTCACAGTGTTGTCCATCCGTTAGGTTCATGTTAGCTTCATGGATTGTACACTTCAACCTTTGATCGAGTTCCTAAGGTGTCTCACCTGGTTGCATCGCGATTTCTTTGAACCCCACAATAGACTATGCTTCAGACTTAGGCCTACTCAATTCTCTATTCAGTGTTGTCTGGATGTCTACCACTCCAGCATTTGGGTTATCATTAGCGTACTTGATATACTAGGTTAGCGTGTCAACTATAACACCTTGATATTCCCATATAGCTTTCACAACAAACTAGAATTGGTCTAGGTCCTCATTCCCCAAACCTTTGAACAAAGGCAGCTTCACTGAATTTGCCATACTAAACTGCGGTGGAGGTGGAGGTGGTACGGGTGAAGTCACAGGTGATGGTCTAGGTGGAGGTGGTATTCACACAAATCCTTGCCTTATTAACTAAATATCACTTCTTAGAGAAATCCGCGCTATTCCCTCTTCGTTACCTCGTGGAGGTGAAATAAACATGCTATATTCAGGACCCTTTTTTCCTTCGTTCCTATAAGTTTTTCTTCTTCGCGTAGCCCAAAACATCAAGGTAGCTGCATAAGTCATTTTTTGCACAATAACATTTTAATCCAAGTATTCAAAGATTTCATGTACTTACCTCGCGGTCCTTTGAAAATGCATCGCTCTGCTTCACTGTAGCTGACTGAGGTGTCGATCACAAATTCAGTTACAAATCCTCCTATCACGTGATCGAGCTAATGATCGACTGCACGGGTGATCTTATCCTTCGATTCTTCCAACCTTTTCACTAGCTTTGATGTCCACACAATACGACCGTCAAATTCCCACCTTCCTTAGCTATCTACTAGCTTCACAATCCACTCGTATAGCTCAATTGGAACGGAGTAGAAAATGATCTCGTGGATCTGTGTATACATGTACCTATCTAGCCACTGCTCTTTTGTTAGTCATAGGTTTCTATTCTCATGCATCGTGAATTTGTGGATCATCCTATCCAACCAGACTCCAATCTCTTTCTTAGTCAAATTCCAGTGATACAACATCACACATCTCTTATGCAGATTTTGGTCCTGGCAATGGAACCATTTGTTGGCTTGAGGGTGCCTAACCTAGGTTTAGTGTTAAATAGCCAAACAAATCCCTACACTACTGGCCCTTTCAACATCATCCCCCGAAGTGCGGACCGAAGTTTCACTCGAAGTAGTATGGGTGGATGTTGGAACCAAGTTTCCACACCCTGAAATGGTCGTGATTTCATTTATTTCTCTTTATTCCTACCTTCATGTAGGTCGCTTCACTCTAGGGCTTGCCAGTCGAGCCCTCTATTCCGTCCTTTAATACCTCTGCAAAAGGGTTTCAATATCCTTTATGCAGCCCTAACCCTTAATCTAGACCCTTTCATGTTGCTGGTAGTGTGCCGTGAAGATTCTTAAACTAGTCTAACAATCTTAGTTATCTTAGTAGATACTCATAGTTAGAACTGTGTAAGCAGATCTTCCTATATGCGAACAATTATCCAACATAATTATACATATTTGCACATCACCTAAGCATTATAAAGGAAATTGATACATAAAAAGATAAGATGCATTAATCAGAACAAAGACATAGAAATTGTGGAATACTTCTCTTTATTGATATCTTCCAAGCGATTACAGACTCTATTCACCCTGCGCACACAGCTTCAGGGGTCCACACACTCAGCTGCGGACTTCTACTCTAGACCTATGCACACTTAGCTATAGAGCCTCTACCTACACTACAAACCAAAACTTAGACTTCTTGCTTCAAACATCTCACTCTCTTATCTTGTGTCCTCCTTAAAAATACTTAGAGCTTAGCTCTTTTTATACAATCCCATGTTTCGTGAATGATGGGTAGATCTCTTACGGCCAACTTTACTTTACAAAACTAAGGGTGGACAACCCTTTATGAAATATTACACCTACATGCTCCATGACCACAAGATGCAGAGTCTTTACAAGTTTCTTACAAAATTTGACCAAAATATGGGCTTTTAGCCCCAAAACTATCCTTTGGGGGATCCCATTCCCAAAAGGAGGCAAGATTTCACTTCAGCAAGATGTCACCATGAGGTACATGCACACCATCGTGGATGACCAAGCTTGGCATCAACTCACCAGCTTCACCATCACAACCATGTCAAAAATTTGGTCTTACCATAGTGGACCAAGTGTCAATGATGTCTTGCAAGGCTTCCTCAAGCCATGTTGTCTCACATGAGTAAATGTGCATTGTAAGGTTGAGTCATGTCAAGTGTAAGTCGAGTGTCAACAGTTGGATGCAATAGACATAGAGTAGGTGAAGAGTCATGAGGGTAGTTGAATTGTCACAATGGGGAATGTCAAGGGTCACCCCAACCTTTGCTATAAATAGTCCCTCATAACTCATTGTATAGGTTTTTGGTCAGCCAAGCTTCTACTAAGATTATCTTGAATAAGGCTTGGACAGTATTGTAACATGCCTTGGCTTTTCCATTGCACGAAGCTAGTACATCTCTTTGGAGGAGCAAATGGATGTTTCTATAATATTCCACTGACGGGGCTAGCAGGTTTACATGGTGTATTGTATGATTGTGACTTACACTTCTTTATATAATAAAATCCAACACATTTTGATGCATACATTGTTATTGCAGTTGAGCTACTCTGGTTGCCTTAATGATATATGTTGTTTAACTTACGTAGTTGTATATGAAATGATTTGTATGCAATTATATGAATATTGTTATTAATGTGTTGCATATGTTGTTAATCCTGTCACCATCCATGTTGACTGCTCTCCCGAACATCAGACAAACCTTTCTCTGTACCTTGTTATATCAAATGTCACACTCATCTCAGGCTGATCCATGAGTGTTGTTCGTGTTATCTTAGCTTGTATGTTGTGACTACCACATCCGTGTCGACTGCTCTGTCGAAAGTTGTCCATGTCCTTTGTGTTGTGTGTTCCTAGCCGAGCTGGGACTAATCCCTTTCAACTTGGAACTCACCTTCACCTTCCTCTCCCTTCGAAGTGTTGGAACCTCTTATAATCACTCCTTGACACACTGCATCAGTCACACCCTTGCTAGTGACAGAGTTATCTTACTTGCCTGTATGCGACATTGCGGTCAAGGAATTACCTTATGACCCACTGCTGGGGCTCCTACACTAAGTGGTCTAAGGTCTAATTGGGACTTCTTACTAGGGCAAACCCCTTGACATGTTGGTGGGTCCAACACCATCAACATTTCTGGCGCGAGAAGGAGGGCTCAATGACAAGTAGTGTCCTCTCATCTAGTTTTGATCCTTTGCATATCTTTTATGGAGCCTTGCATTCTTCTTCCCCCGATGTGATTTTCGAATTGTAAAGATGTCTCTATCTTAGGGAAGCTTTTCAATCTCTTGCCCACTCACATGTATGATGGTGAAGGAAAATTAGCCTGGCTTGAGCATTTCCATGACTTTATTTCCATGATTTATGAGGAAGTTGAGTTTATTGACAAATAGGTCGGGTTTCTTCTGACATACACACTTCACGAATATCCATTTTGTTGAATTCTTAGCCTACCAGCTAACACCATGCACTCATGTGAGCACTTCTGTGATCTTATTGAAGAAACGTTCTATCATTTTGATCCAAACCATATTGATTGGTAACTATTACAACAACGGAAGGCTCTGGATGGATCCATTATTGATTTTTGGCAGCGCTTCCGTGACTTGCAATTTCAAGCTCTGAGGAGCAGATGAAGTTCGCTTATCTCTAGGACCGGTTCAAGTACTGCCTTAAGAAATATGATTGTCCCAAGAGAAAGCTTGATGTCAAACCTCTCTCAACCTTCTTCATTGATGGAACTGCACAATCCCATGTGGGAGCAGGCACTATCTCAACATACTATCTGCCTCCCTCTCTTTCAACAGACTTTCCATCATCACCCAGTGATGCTAAGGATCATGTTCACACATTTGTTCATCCTTCGCACCCTCCCAACATCACTCCACTCAATTTTCACACATATTTGGTTGTGAGTCCTTTGAGTTACCACATGCATTCTTTTCTTTTACCACCATCTTCGCACTCAGGTGTTCCTTTGGATGATGTTGTCTTGTGTTCATCCATTCTAGACTCTTCACTTGTTGTGAACAAGGAACAACCCATTGATAGAGTTGGGAGTGCACAACCAACATGTGTTGTCACTCATGGAGAGTATGAGTGGGAGCTTGAACAACAACACTCAACGAAGGATGACTCCCTTCTGTCTGAGCCCCCACCAGTTCTTTCCTAGCCTCTTTGGTGAACGTGCCATCCATGATTTTGCATGTGTGTATTCATCCACAAATGCACCCATTGTTGATCACTCATAGGGATCATCAGATTCTAGTCCATCATTCGATAATGGAGAGGATAAGTTACTCATTTAAAATCCACTTGATCCTTCATATGTCTCTTTCGGAAACATAGAGGATGAGTTCATTCGCTTTTCATCTACCCCTCAATTCGATTCATCTGATCATGAGGATGCCAAAGAATTCATTGATTTTTCTAATTGTGGTGGTCATGATCCATTTGCTTCCATTTTTTTATCATGATCATGAATCTTCGCAATTTGTCTTTTGAAGCCACCAGCGTATGATGATCTACCTAATAATGAATTTGACACACCCAAGACTATCAAGGCACTTTAATCCGAGCTGATGGTTATGTCAGGTCCTCACTCTCTTAGCGTTAGTATCACTTTCAATCATGAAACTGTTCAATCACCCAAGGCTCCTCATCACTCATGTGTATGCATTGATGATCCATCTCACACATAGATCAAACTTCCTCCACTCAAACTGCATGATCCCATTTGTCATGCATTGGAGAAGTCTTACAATGTAAGCACTCATTCACGACTCAAGTTATCTTTGCTTCTTTCATTTGCTTACATGTCTTAGTCAAGAGTGTGCTTTTGCTTCAAAGATGCATGTAGTTTCACACAACACCATGATAAGTCCACGGACTCTCTATCATGCACATGCATTCACTTATTTCCCATGGGCACTTTGAAAATGAAGTGTGGATTTCTTCACTATCATATATTTCTTGTATGCTAGTCTGCATGACCAGGTTATTCGCGAAGCAAGCCTTCACCCACATGGGTCTAACAATGCGCCGATGGATGCATTGGAAGTATCACTTCACGTGATCAGGCCCATGCACCATTAGTGTAGGAGTAAGAGTAATGTTTGCTTTTAGTTGTTTGCTTCCATGCTTCTTTACTTTCATGCTTTGTTTGCTTGTTTATTTGTTTTCTTGTTTGTTTGCTTACTTTTCTCTCATTTTTGCTTCTGTTTTTTCTTGGCTTTGTTGTTAGTTTGTTTTCTTATTTTGTTTGTAGGTTAGTTCACATGAAACCATGTATGAATCTTGAAGCGAGCTGGGTAAAGTACGAGAGGGATTGTACAACTATCACTACTTGGTTATCTATCATCTTGCCTCTGTATGATGGTCTTGTTACTTTTATTCCATGATACATTCAAGGAAAATGCGTACTGTTCGAAGTGAACCTTGGTGAAAACATAACTCTTGCGCACTAACTAGTGTCACCTTCTCTAGTCGGTTGTTTTTGGGTTAATCCTTGTCATCTCAGTCAAGTAGAGTAAGGTGAGTGGGAAAAGATTAACAGACATGTTAGAGATACAATAAAATACTTCTCTATTGGAACAACCTCTTCTGCTCTCAATGTTGGGATCCCTCTTCTGCCTCTGAAATGAATAAGTGCTATTCATAGTGAAAAATGAAAAAAATGAAAAGTAAAAAAAAATCAAATGAAAAATGAATAAGGCAAAAGAAGAGAAAGGCTTCCTGTCCAGGGAGGTGATGCAAGTAACTCTATTGGGGTACTGACCAGGCTCGCTAGCAGGGGAGCCATGCTTGTGTTCCTATGTGACTCCACCGGGGTAATGTCCAGGCTTGTTGGCAGTGGAGCAACACCAGAGATGAAACTTAGAATCTGACAACCATACTGCTTGTGCACTTATATACCCTTCAACCCCAACCAAAACAACTGCATTGCATTGGTTTGGAATGTGTGTCAATCAACCAAGAGTCTAGCATATGCTACATCTTACAATCAAGCTAGTGTGAATCCAAGATGAGCTGAGAGCTGAACAATACTTCCAAAGGTGTTAGAATTTCTTTTCACGAACAGGGTCCATTCAGAGAGTCGAAGTTCTACTAGTGTGTCACTAAGTGTTGTAATGGCTACAACCACCCTCCAAAAATTTTCTTTAGCCTTTTTTGGAGCCTCCCTACCAACCTTCACAGCATCTTTCTTTGCTTCATCAAGTCCTCAAGCTTTAGTGTCTTTCTTGCTCAAAGGCAGCCTGTCGAGCACAGTTTGATCTTTTCCCTTCATAGGCTGCTCACCCAGACTTGGACCAGCTGTAGGCTGAGCAACTTCCCCTTGAAAATTGTGCATTTCTAGAGGGAAACCAACCTTCCCTCCTGAAATTGTGGAATCCTCTCCAAAAGCCTGCTGAGCTCTAGGATTATGCAATCCTGCCAGCTAGCCCTCCCAGCAGGATTTGCACAAATGTTGCCAGCAGAAGGCTATTTAGTGCATGATTTCCACAAATCTGGGCAGCAGTCAGCTGCTCAGCCTAGTAATTGTGAAAATTTCCTGGGTAGCCAGCCCAACTTCCAACGAGAAATGCACATTTCCCTCTTACATGTGCAACTGAGTTGATCAGTTCCCTCTGGGATTGAGCAAAATAGAATTACATGCATGGGTTGTTTCTCCCAAAGCAGCATGAAAAGGAATCCCTTGCTTCAGGGATTTATGTTTAGCAGTTGGAGGTTACATATAAGGAACAATTGAGAAACCTCCCTGCAAGTGTCGCTTCCCCTAGATTTGTGGCATGCATGTCAGAAACATGGTGTTATAAAAACTCAACAATCTGATGTTGTAGAGCTCATTCCTCACATCAACCTTGTAGCTCTAACATCCCACACCACATCTAGGAGTAGTTGTCACATTCATCTCAACTGTTTTGGGGTAAGATCACTTCCCATCCTTTGCACTGCATTTCTGTTGCTTTTTTTTGTATTCTCTTGTGTGAGTGTTGTTTTCTTGATATCTTTGAATGCCTGTTGTCATTTACATGTATTCTAGTTTGTCCTAGCTCTATTTCAATTTTTGTTGCTATCTCACTGCTGTTGCATGCATGAAACTATTTTGCATGGACGTTCACCCAACCAGCGAATGACGTCACCCACTTGCATGTTTCTCTGTTTGGTGAATCTTCCATTCATGTGTTGCATGCACTATTTATCACTTCTGCTATCACTTAGTGTCCCCATGCATTCACTCACTTACTTGCTTTTATTTGCCCGTCGACAAGTCGGGCCAACATTGGCATGGGCTCTGCTTTCACCAAGGATGGATTGCGCAATTTGGGAAAGGAAGGCTCACCTTCCTCTCCATATTTTCACATTCCTACCCAACACTCACCTCCAGGATTGTTTTGCGCATTTCTAGAGGATAGTGGCTGCTTGGCTCAAGAAATTATGCAAATTTGTCCTTGGGCCAGCTGTCCTTCCCAGCTGGGATTGTGCAATGTGCAATCCCAATAGTCAGCAGCTAGACTAGATTGTGTATTACGCAGTTCCAATAGTTAGTTAGTCTCTCAACGACCCAGACTATGCCTTGTGTAGTCTTGGCAGTCAGTCTCCCGACCTCCCGGCCGAAATTGTACAACCTTCATGATCATTCACCCTAGTATGTTGCAAGTTAGATCTCATGTTCAGTCTAGTTTTGACTGACAGATTGATTGCTATGAGTGTTTCCATTTCTCCAGGTATCACAGGTGTTCATCTCCCTCTCAACAGTACAGGTACAATGGCTTATAGGAGAGGAGAGATGAATACATCGTTCAGATCACGCTTGGGGATGCAGTTGATCAAGTGTCTATGAGCTTGCCTACTCATGAAGACATCAATTTGTTCGTGGAAAAGGACATCAAACAATATCATCATAGTGAGCAGCATCATGAACAATAGATGAAGGCATCATACTGAATGCAACGAATGAAGTGAACACAGTGAATTTGTTAGGCCCCTATACTACTAGTGTAACCCCTTATTGTTATTAGTACAACCCACTTATTATATTGATGTACCCATGTAGTGCCCATATTGTTACTATTGTGCCCCATAGAAGCCCACTATTGTTATTATTGTGCCCTTACATTATTATTGTTATGTCGGCTCTGATTTTGTTATGACCCCTTAGACTCCTATATATAGAAAGGAGGTCTTTTCATTTGTATCATCCAAGAATTGTTCATTTATGTAATGTAAAGGAGGTTTTCCCCTCAAAGAGGATGAATTCTAAGGCGTTGATCTATCTTTTCTATCTTTTCTTGAGCTAGTTTCATAACATTTGGTATCAGAGCTTTGGATTCTAGGGTTTTGCTACTCCAAACAGGTCATCGTGGAATTTTCGCTATCTCTCTTTTTCTGCCATGTTTCAGAAGCTAAAAACAAAACCCATTTGAGAAGACATCACGCTAAATCTCAGGTTCAAATTTCAGAGCTTTTTGTGCTATATTTGCGGAGATATGATCTAAGGAAGTTGGTCTTTTTGAGACTCCTAAATTACATTCCAAACAGGTGACCTGGGGAAATCATCATAACTTTCTCTCTGAGCATCATATTGAAATTGCATAAGAAGGTATAGAAAGAGAATGGATGTTAGTTTATTGTATATATTTTTCAGAGCCAAAGGTCGAAACAGTGACTTGTGGTACGTCATACAAGTTCGCTCTACTTAACTAGTCTATAATCAGGTCACTGTGGGAGATTTCGCATAACCCTTCCTTGGAGAATCCAATTTGGATTAGACTGGTGGCATTGGAAAGAGGACACGATTGCAATTTAAGAACTTAAAGATCTGAAGGTACATACTTACAATCATTTCAAGATCAAGCTCCTAAAATCAAGAAAAAGCAAGATGAGGAAGTTTGATGGCAAGGATCCGGTAAATTGGATACTTCAGATGGAGCAATATTTTGATCTATATGGTGTACCACTGTTACAAAAGGTATGTATTGCATATTCATATTTAGAACAAGATCAAGTTTTATGTATGAAGGGCTTTGTTCTCGTAAACAACTTGTTACGTGGTCAATTTTCATGGAGGAAATGATAGCACATTATGAGGATACAAAGAGAAACACCTTCTTTGAAGCAACACCACAACAATTAGAAAGAGTAAAAGGGCTTTGTGACATAGTGGAAAGAAAAATTATGGAAACCAGGAAGCATACCCCTCACAACTATAAAGCCGAAAGTGTTGTTTCTCCTAGCCTTCCACAACCTACAAGGGTGCCACCACAACAATTGGAAGAAAAAAGAGAAAAAGGGATTTGTTACAATTGTGATAGCAAATGCACTAAAGGTCATAAGTGTGCTGAGAAGAAATTATTTTACATAGAATATGAAGAGGATGAAGAAAATGATCAGGAAACATCAAAAGAAGAGGATATACGCCAGGACCCCACCCCAGAGAAAGAAGAAATGAATTAGACCATATCTTGTAAAGCATTGGCAAGAATTACCACTCCTCAAACTCTCAAGATAGAAGGACATATCAAGAAGAAAAAGGTGCAAGAAGTGAAATACCACATCGATAAAAAGGAAATGAATCAAACCATATCTTTTAATTCATTGGTCAAAATTTCTACTCCTCAAACTATCAAGATAGAAGGACATATCAAGAAGAAAAATGTTCAAGAAGTGAAAGATCACATTGAGTGTCAAGAAATGAATCCGACCATATCTTGTAAAGGATTGGAAGATATTACCACTCCTCAAACTCTAGAGATAGAAGGACATATCAAGAAGAAAAAGGTTCAAGCAATGAAAGATCACATCAAGCATCAAAAACAAGTTCTCCAACTTTTAAAGGATAATGCCACTTTGGTGCAAAATCAAACGAAACAACAGCTAGATCAACATCGTAGTGAAAAATGTTTTGATGTAGCTGATTGGGTATATTTACTACTACATCTCAAGCAAGCTATTTATGAGAAGGAAATGTTGGCAATACTACATGCACTTAAAAAATGGCGACCATACCAAATGGGAAGACTCTTCAAGGATGAGGATGTGGAAGCATTGTTTTGTGGTATTTCTATTATCCAACCAGATTTGATAAATGAAGCAAGGGATGAATGGAAGAAGGACAAAGAAGTATGGCCACCTATTCAAAAGTTTCAAAAGATCCCAATTCAAATAATATTGCCAGAAATTGAAGAGGAAGGAAAAATCATATTGGAACCTGGAGCAGTCACAGAAATAAGAACCCGACAACTATGAAATCGATCAATTTTAGAGTATCTCATCAAGTGGAAGAACTTACCAGCTGAAGATTCCACATGGGAGGACAAGAATTTTATACAGAAGAATCAAGAACTACTCAAGCGTTGAGGACAACGATTTTTGAAGGAGAGGGGCATGTTAGACCCCTATACTACTAGTGTAACCCTTATTGTTATTAGTACAACCAACTTATTATATTAATGTACCCACATAGTGCCCATATTGTTACTATTGTACCCCATATAAGCCCACTAATGTTACTATTGTGGCTTCATATTATTATTGTTAGGTCGGCTGGGTTATATTGTGAATCCTTAGACTCCTATATATAGAAAGGAGG
>APFE031290047.1:0-11998 GCA_000404065.3 Pinus taeda
CTAGGCAATTTACAACACGACTCACATCTGCTAGGATTATTTACAATTAATACATGCAGACTGGGTTTACAATTAGATTGATCGAGCTGCTGATGACTGCAGGATGGCACGGACACGCTGATCAGGTGCTGCCCCTTTTTGCAAAAAATAGGGGGGTGTACTGCATGGGTAGTTGACCAGTAGAGGTCAACAGGATCTTTTATTAACCACTCCTACCTAGGAAGGTAACAACATTATGTGACCAAAGCCACTTTTTTGGAGGCCAAGCCTTGTATGAAGGGTTAATTTGTCCATTACTTTCAAGCTTGTTTCACCTAGATGCAATAGCGACTAAATGTACCTAATGGTGAAAGTTGCAGCACTGGATATTGTGTGTAATTGGTAGATGGTTCCATTTATAAGTCTAGGTAACTTAATTGGGGTATAGATCCTCCAGAGGGACATATTGACAACCAAAGGTGAGGCATTGAGAGCCATGGGACTCCAGACAATTGTAGACCATCACTTGCATCTTTGGGCACCTCAAACACCCACAACGTTCCAACACTTTGCCCCACATTGTTTACTTTTATGGGATGATGCACTTGGACTAGCATGCTCCCAACTATCTTAGCACGGATCAGATGGGATGGCACCTAATCCAAGGCCCATATGAGGATGGTCTCATGCATTGAGACATGGGAGGGCTAGCAGCACCTTAAGAGCCCTCAACATTGGAGCAGAGATAGGGATTTTGGCCACTTGGAGACCCATGAGACCGATTTTGTGCCCCAAAGTCAAAACTGGGATTCACAGAAGGAGATTGAGAGATACTTAGGGGCCAACCCCTAGAAGGTGATTTTAGAGAGCTTCTACACACTTCAAGACACCCTTGCCCCTCAACGCTTTCCTAGAAGAGGCTTATGCTAGCATGGCATCAACATTATCATCATTTCAGCTCACATATGTGGGTTGTTTTGAGTTTATTACATGAGCTACTAGGTGAGCTTGTGACCTAGCTTGCATTAGCACATTCTTTTATGATTTTTAGGGGGCTCGTAGGTTAAAATAGAATTTAGTCCCCTCATATAAATAGAGGAGGGATACTTCTTGTCATTCATCATCACATCACTTGGATTTTAGCCTCTTGAGCTGTTTTCGCCCTTCTTTTCTTGGGATAAGTTCAGATATATTGATGCACTGTGGCATTTGGAGCTATTCTTTGGAATCAATGATGGAATCTTTTTGCATGTATCTTGTAAGTGCTATTATTGCTGAATATCTATTTTTTTGTCTAATGTATGGAATGTCGTCGGTTCTAGTTTATGCTATTGTGCCCTAATTATTGAAAATAAATTGAATGCTATCTAGATGAACTATTGCATGCATTACTCATACATAACATGTGAATTGAATGTCCTAGTGGTGATATTTCATTAGCTATCCCATGAAAAAATGATTTCCATTGGATAGGGAATTGTTCAAGGGTTTGGTGGTAGGGCATCAAGATTTTGGCCTCAAATTTTTAGCAAATCTATCACATCAGACTCCAATTACCCAAGGAACAAGGGACTGGTCCATATAGTTGGTGATCAAACACTCTTTTATTCCATTTTTTTCTCTCTAATTTCAACCCCTTTAAGGCCAAGCTTGCAAAATAGGACTTGGTGTGAATCCCTAGGCAAGGCGAGTTTTGGGGATTGGAGAGCCAAAACCTAAAAAATATAGTATTTGCCACAATATTTTCCCTTTTGGTGGGCATTTACTTCAATTTCATCCATAAACTTGTTGGCTTAATTGTTTGCCCTAGGTGGGAAACCCTAGTTTTATATTGCTTCAACTTAGGGGCTTCTTCAAGGTTTCATGAGTGTTGATCTTGCTAGTATATACCACTGGAAACCTTTTTTCTTGGCCTTGACTTTTGGATATTCCAACACAACAAATTTACTCAGACCCTAGGTCTGTGCTTGTAGTCCTAGGTCTCTAGATAAAATGCGAATTGCTTCCAATTGGAGCATTGAGCCATTGTTGTGTCTTTTGTGTGTAAGATCTAGTCAAGTCACCTCAAACATCATACCTAGAACATCTATCTTAGGTGACCTTAGCATAAATTGGGACTCCCATTGGTGAAAATTTGTAAAAAACAGAGGGTTTTGGCTATGGTGATAGTGGACCACTATCCCATTGTTGTCTCTTGGTCTAGTTTATATCTTGTAGGGTTTCCCTCTCCAAGGCTTGTTAGGTTTTGCAGAAATAGGGCATATCTTTGAAATTATAATGAACCAAAGTTTGAAATTTTTATTACAGGTACCTAGAAATCTGGCCTTTGTCTCCTTATGATTTCATAGTCTGAAACATCTCAAAAAATAAATTATAGTGAAAATGCCAAACTAACTTGTTCACTCCATAAGTCACATTTTTGCTCCACCTTTAAAACCCTAAGAGTATTCTACAGCGTCTCTTGCACACCTCAAATGTCTTGTTTGGATGGTCTTCAAATGCACTCACCTATCCTTTATTTATAGTGTTCAGACTTATAAAAGTGGCTAGGCCATCCTTTACTTATTGGATGGGCCAACTTGATAGAATCTTTCATATCTCCTCATTCCTATGGAGTTAGAGGGAGTGCCATATACTTTGTTGAAAATGTGTCGGAATAAGATTTTCAACCATATTTCCTATGCTCCCATTTGAGCTAGGTCTTTAGAGTAAGAAGACCTTCAAATATAGGGTATCCAAAGTGGGCATCAAATAAACTGGGTATCCAAACAATATTTCCAACAATCTTCATCTTGCAATCTTTATCTTGGACATCTGTAGTCTCTCCCTGCCCTTTTCAGTAATGACAACAATATTTTCAACATTGAGTTTGTCCTCTTGTAAAATTGAAAAAATTATGATATTTCTTTGTGGTCATGTAGTTTTATGAGAAGGCTTCTCTTCTTTGTTAGTAAGTTAGGAGTTCTGCTTGCTGACTCTGTGATGATTGTTTCTATCTATTTGAACCTTCACGTTTTATAACTGCTATGTTGTTTTGTGCTTGTTTTTACCTTAGCGTACTATCAAACATGGCTAATGTACATCTACTCAAGAAGCGTCTTATTGTGAGTGTTTTTGAAGTATTAATCTATGCTGCCTACATAGTTTTCATGGTGGAAGCGTCTCTACTTGTTAATGTATGCTGCCTAGATAGTGTTCATGGTGGAAGCATCTCTACTAAGGAACCTAGTATTGGACCCCAGTGTTCAGATTACACGTGCAAAAGAAGTAATTGATTTTAATTATTTTAATCTGTTTCTTCACGTTAATCAAACTCTTTTGTGATAAGTAGGTTTCACTTATTTACTTTAGAGGACAACTTTGGTTCCAAGTCCATTCTTACTTAAGTCTTCACAAATTGGATTGGAGATGTAAGGCCAGCACTCTCTCCCAATGTTCAGATTTACACGTGCAAAAGAATCCATTGATTTTAATTATTTTATCTGTTTCTTCATGTTAAACAAATTCTTTTGTGATAAGTAGGTTTCAGTTATTTATTTTAGAGGACAACTTTGGTTCTAAGAGCATTCTTATTTAACTTTTCACAAATTGGATTGAAGATGTAAGGCGAGCACTCTCTTTTTTCTGCTTAAGAATATCCAGTGTCTACTGGAATCTTAGTGAACTGGTTTCACTATTGTAGTCTGCAATGTTTTAAATGAGTTCCTTTTTTTGTATTTTCTATCTCCGTATTTGAATGGTTTCTCTAGTGTTCTTTTCTAGCATTTAGGTTTGACAACAGATTAACATCTTGTACATTGTGTATTACCTTTTTTTTGTAACTAGACTGAGCCTTGGCCAGGGCCAGCTTGTCTGTTGGATGGAAAATTGATCTAGACACAGTGGGTTACTATTACCAAAATTGTGTAAAGCTCAGTTGATCTTGGACACCCCTTGGGCTAGTTTAATTCCCCCAAAAGTGTCTTCCATCGTCAACCCCTTTCCACGAGTTTTGAACCTGAGACCTGGTGGGGACTAGACCCCACCCAAACCAACTGGTCAACCCCTCCTGGGTTGCATATGGTGTATTTTATTCTGTTTGTTACATTGCTTCTAAATTATAAATATGGGAATTGCCTTTTTTATGTTTTTTCATTATTAATTAATTTGCTTGCAAACATATTATTCACTGACTGACTGTCTGGCTTGACAGATGGGCAATATATTGCCACTGTGTCACATGATCGTACCATAAAACTTTGGTCCAGCAAAAACAACACTAATGATATGAATATTGGTTGACACCATTTCAGGTAATGCTGTTATGAGCATTGAGTGCACATTGTGTATTGTTATTCTGTTTGTTACCTTGGTTCTCAATCTTAAATCTTGGAAGCGTTTACTCTTTTTATGTATTATCATTGCCAATAATTTGCTTGCAAACACATGAATCACTAACTGATTCCCTTGCTTGACAGATGGGCGATATGTTTCCAGTGTCACATGATCGTACTAGAAAACTTTAGTCCAGCAAAACCATTAGCAACACTAATGATACGAATATTGGTTGACATCATGATGGGTAGTGTTGTTATGTCGTCTCTGTATGAGATGTGAATGAAATTTGTTGCTGCCTTCGCAGTATTCAAAACAAAACATTGAAGCAAATGTTGCTGATCCAACGTTTACAGTACTTAATCTTCTTATAACGCAATCTGCGTTGAGAACATTCTTTTTTCTGAGATACCCATGACATGTATATGATAAGCAGGCAGTTAGACTTCACTTTCAGTCTTGCTTCAGCTACTCGGTTGGCAAAAATTTTGTGAAGGGAAAGGGCAACACATCACTGGACATAATTTTAAAATATGATGCAGAACTTTTGTTCACGAATGCCTCGTGTACTTTATACAAATTACATTTGGAATGCTAAGATGTAAATCTACTGCTACTTGAAAAAATGCTTCTTGAACTGATGTGCTCCAGGAATTTTTTTAAGGATCCATACTTATTTTGAAGTGAAGAAACCTTGGCGAGTCAGGTAAATTATGGTAAAATTTTCGATACTCCAAGAAACATTTTAATACCTTAAGATATGGAATTTTCAGTTTTGATCCTTAGTGGGATTCATGATTGGCCCCAAAAATGATCCTTACAAGCCCATGGCTCTGATTTTCCACGTTATAAATAAAAAAGATATGAAAAATTATATAATGATAAAATCAGATTATCATGCTATGTTATTTTTGAGTTCAAATTGGCACCTTAGGGATAATGTTTTCACACTTGTACACTTGTACGATTGTTGTTAGCTCTGGTTCATGCATGGGATAAATTTTCTTTAGATTATGCACTGGGATAATTTTTCTCATTGTCCTTGTTACTCACCAAAATGGGTAACCCCATAGTAGGAATTTTTTCTCCTACATTTGACAGCCAGCCGGTAAGTCAGACAGCCAGCAGCCCCTGCCAGCTACCATTAGACGTTAATGTGCCATGTGCCTCCACAACTTGCATCAGCGTTATGCCTCTCACCATTCGACATTAACACTTGGATGAAGGTGGGCCATTATTCAAAAGGTACTTTAAGGGTGCTTATGCTTGTTTGTTTTGAGCATTTAGTATGGATCAATGTTGAACGACTCATATTGAGCAAATACTCCGTTGGCATATCACTTGTTGACTCGGGAAAGACTCGGAAAATAACAAAAAAACCAAAAAGCATCTCATTGTGTTTGCATAAAAGATAAATTAATGGTCTTTCCAACACATACAAGTTATAGAACTATGGTTTACATAAGAATTCATAACATCATCTCATCAAATATGATCATATAACATAACACAATTGATATTTGTATTCAAATTTTTAAAAGGAAAACTGAAAAATGATTTCATAAACAAAATTACATATGGTAGCAACTTGCAAGTTCTCCATGAGTCATAACATAATTAGAAAACCAGAAGTAGACAATGTCTCCATGCACAATGTCATGTCTTATGCATCAACACGAGGATGCCTAAAATAAGCCCTCAAGGAGCTAGTGCCAACATTTGCGGGCTGAAATAACAATTGTGGGGTAGGTCTGTTTGGAGTTTCCATTTGAGAAAATGGAAGACCAAAGGGATCGTGTGTCTCGTGTGTCATCCACAACTCATTCAGATTCTAGACCAGTGTCATCCAATACAATTCTAAATCCTTTGGAAACATTTGTTTAGTTAGCAACCGAAGGTTGTAATGGATGTAGACTAGCATTTGCAAATGCCCATGCTCCAACTTGCTACACTTTTGCTATGGATGTGCTCAAACACAAACCAATTGCGCTCACATCTTGAAGCATTGCAAGGTTGGCTTAGAACTCTAATTGCAAATTCTTGCAATTTTGGTGCCTTAGTGCCACAATCTATCCACCAATTGGTTGTGAAAAACAACAAAAAACATTTAGAGTGTTGCAAATTGTAATGCCAAACTTAATTCTTTTTTATAGATTTTAAAAATTGAATTTTACACAACATTTTCTTGTGTTTGAGTTGTATGGATGAGGTAAGTCCAAACATGCCAAATGTTTCCTTGTACATGTCTTGTTGCAAACTAATTTTGTCTTGAATTTTTGGTTCGGGATGTATTATGACCCTCTCATCACCTCGGGATCTTTTAAGTATGAGATGCCTCATTATAGAATATGCTTAGATTTAGATATGCTCCCATTGCATGCATTGACGAATGTCGCTCCCTGTCCCACTTGGAACCAATGATTTCCTATATAGCAAGATATTTAGGTTAATCTTCCCAATAAAATGCTTTGATGGCCTCTTTGGCCTTGTCCATGCCCCCATAAATGTAGCCCATTGGAGGCTTATCTCCATCTGTGATCCTCATGGCTTTCACAAGCGACTCAGTTAAGCTAATAACCTCAATGATTTTCTCCCACAAGTCCTCTTTGAAGAGAGACAACTTCACAGTTGTGGCATCTGATTTTGTGCTAGCTTTCCAAAATAGCCATTGTTGGCTACAAAACATCTGTCTCAAAGCTTGGTACTCATTCAAAAGGCTTTGGACGGAGAATAAATTAGTGGTAAACTGTGTGATAGTAGGTCAAATGAGCTCACCCTCCGTGAATACTCTCATAAAACTCAACGCCCAAGCATGGTTATAAAAGTATTTGGTTATTTGTTTGCACTTTGCAACAACATCTTCTACCCACGATGACTTCCCAATGTTCTCCAAAATCAGGTCTATGCAATGGGCAACACATGGGCTCTAAAAATTGGTAGGATGTTTTTTGGTTAGCATTATTTCAACCGCCACATAATTTGCAACATTATTTGTGATTAATTGGACAACTATTTTTTACCCCATCTTTCTCCACAACCTCTGACAACATTTGCATCCTTTACATGTGAAAATGCATCAATGGACTTTAGGAACATGGTTCCTTTAAAGAAAGCACCAATAAAGTTGATGATTGTTCTACCCCTTTGATTTGTCCACCCATCTGACATAATTGTGCACCCAATAGTCTTCCACGAGTTTTTAATCCTCTCCAACTATGCCTTGACACATTCAAACTCCTCATTAAGGACTTTCTCCCCAAGTGAATTATAAGAAGGTGCTTTGTAGCTAGGGATGACACGTGCAATTGCATCTACCATGGGTTGAAAGAAAGGGGACTTTGCATAGTTAAATAGGAGGTTATCATGATACCACAAACTCCTCACTGCCATATCTGTGTCCTCCATGCATCAATGGACTTTAAGAACATGGTTGCTTTAGAGCAATCACCAATAAAGTTGATGATTGTTCTACCCCTTTGATCTGTCCACCCATCTGACATAATTGTGCACTTAGTGGTCTTCCATGAGTTTTTAATGCTCTCCAACTATGCCTTGACACATTCAAACTCCTCATTGAGGACTTTCTCCCTAAGTGAATTATATGTTGAATAATGTTACTAGGTTCGGTCTTCATAATTGTACTTGAAGTCAAATGTCATATATTTGTCAAAAGAAAGCAAAATGAATTATTAATTGATTTATTAAAGCATGGTTTTCATGCTTGGGTCAATCGTTATAGGTGAAGCCTCCTTTGTAGGCTTTAGGATTATTTCTTTGGGTCAAAATCATATGTTTGTTTGGTCAAAGTCTCCTCCATCAAGTCTCCTTCAAGACGACCTCAAAAGAATCACCATCATGTTGGCTTTGCTCAATGAACTCAAGTCGGCCTAACCATAAAATGGAAACACACCGGCTCAAGCAATCATGTCAGCTTATTACACAGAGACAACTATATATACAAGCTTAAAGGCCTTCACTTAAATCGCAAGTTCAAACAACAATCCAGAGGAAATATTTTGGCGACACAACAAAAGCTAAGACTTAAGAAGATTGCGGTGATCTCAGAGATGATGTTTTGGTGGCATTACAAGGAAGAGCTATAAGGATTTCGGTGTTTCCACAATAACCACAGTTTGGTGCTACTACAGGGTCGATGTTACTACAGTTCGATGCTTCCACAATAACCACAATTTTTGTGTTATGTCATAGTGACTCGGTGTTACTTCGGTCTCACAGTTTGGGTGCCATTTTAGTTCGGTGCCACCATAGTGACCTCAGTTCAGAGCCATCACAATGACTTCAGTTCAGTAGTATCACAGTGACATCAGTTTGGTGCTGTTACAATAATAAGGTCTCAGTGGTATTACAATGATGATGTCTCAGTGCAAACACAGTTTGGTGTTAACACAATAAGTGAAAGGAAGATCAAACATGGATGACTTGATGGAGGAAGTCTCTAGTCTAGTAAGGGTCTTGGTCATCTCATCTTGAATCTATTGAAGGAAGAATTTTGATCGGGTTTTCCCCTAGAGTGGGGTTTTGCCTTGGCAGTGTGCCTTCATCTTGTGTTCTCTTCTATTTGTTGCTTGGAATTAGTCTTGATGATAAAAAAATATAATTAAAAGGATCTAATAATAACAATGAAAACATCACAAGTTAATGTCATAATAAGAGAAATCGTTTAACTACCACTCTATGGATTTTTCAACATTGTATCAGAGTTATGGTCAAGGTCATAGGCAGTTTGAAGACCACTTATACATCTTTGAAGCATCCTCAATGAAAGGCTCTGTTTGCATTTGCCTTGAAGATCATGTCAAAATCAAAATGGACATTTTTGAGCTAACAGAACTAAGATTACAATGAGCTAGTTCAAGACAACTTGAAGAGGAAGGAGAAGGTTCAAATGTCTCAATGACGGGTTCAAATACGTCACAGTAAAGAAGTTCGGTCAATGGCGGTGATGATTTCGTGTAACCTCATAAACAAGTGCAATATAAGTTCAGTGCAAACCTCAGTAGGCAGTTTGATATAACAAGTGATGCATTTCGGTATATATTGACAAGGAAAATTCGGGCTCAGTGATGTATGGTCGAAGCATTGATATAAGGAAGCATTGCTATGGCCATTGATATGTGCAAGGTCAAAACAATACATTATGTTTTCCCCTCGTTGAAGAAACAATGGATTGAGTTATCACAAGTCCAAAAGCCTCTTCAACGTACTCTGAGATTATAGTAGCCCTAACAACTCTAGTCATGCATTTGAAGGCAACGACAGGAGGATTTGCTAAAGCAAAAGAATTTATTTGAAGACTATCCGAAGTCTGGCATATGGAAAAATAAATCATGTAAGTACTGTCACTACAAGTCTAATGGGCTATCAAAATCAAAGGTATGTAACACAAGGTATGTATAATCATAAGCTTTTATATTTTCAATATATCTAAATCTAAATGATTCATAGCTAGTCTAGGGTAAAATTTGTAATCCTAGATAACATACAAAAGTCTCATGTTCAAACCTTTACTTCTAGGATTTACAGGTAACTTAGAATGAACAACTTGATCTCCTATATCATAGGACTCCATCCTCCATGACTTTTGGGGTCTAAAATGGGCCTCCTAAAGAAATTATAAAATATAGTGAATAATAAAATAAGATTAGATTACATCATCAAATTTTAGAGGGAAAAAAGAAAAAACTATTTTTTCAACTTATCTCTTTATGGGTTGACTCAAATTTCAAGCAGGAATACTCGTTGGATGCAAAATTTGATTTCTCATCCAAGGAGTACCCATGTTGCATACTTTCGATTGACTCTGCTACACGAAAAATGAGGAATACATGAAAAACATGATTGCAATGATGTAATCATTTTTTTTCTTGTTTTTGTTTTTGTTTTTGTTTTGTTTTGTTTTGTTTTATTTTTGTTTTGTTTTGTTGTTGTTGTTATTGGGTTTTTTTGTTTTATTTTGTTTTGTTTTTGTTTTTGTTTGTTTGTTTTGTTTTTGTTTTTGTTTTTGTTTTGTTTGTTTGTTTGTTTGTTTGTTTGTTTTTTTTTTTTGTAGTAGGGTTCATCCAAAGTATGCAACATGGGTAATTTTTGGATGAGGAACTAAAATTTTCATCCAACGAGTACTCATGCTTGAAATTTGAGTAAAACATTAGGGCGATAAGTTGAAAATATGAGTTAAAATAGTTTTATTATTATTATTTTTTAATCTTTTTATTTTTTTACTCCAAAAATGGTGAATCATCCCCCATGGTTGACATCATCATCTCAAATCCTATTGGTTCTTATAAACTTTATTTTGGTTGTACATTTTCTTAGGAGGCCCATTTTAGACCTCAAAATTCCTTTAATGAGAAGTTCTAACTTAAGAAATTAAATCATGTTCTTGGTATCACATGTAGTACTTGTATGTACTACATGTATAAAATATTATGGCTTAATACAAAGATAACACTTCCAAGGAATCTTTACAAAGTTTGTCAAGAAATATCTCCAGGTATGTCTTAGACTATACATCTTATAAAATCCTCTTCATCTTATTTTGAAATTTACGTTATATTACTAACGTCGTTATGTCTAGCTATATTGAATCATAATGATTATTGTTTTGGGTGATTCATCACTTGATAGATCTACCCCCCTCATATTCTTGATTGATTTTATAGAACCCTAGACAAGTTCTCCAGAAAACCCTAACCTAAGGGTATGCTAATGTTAATGTCTGAAACCCTAAAACTACTTAGGGTTATTGGGAAATGCTATTTGAAATTTTTGTTGATGATGTCATGTTTGGGATTTCAGTATGATCATGAAAACCTAACTTGTTAGGATTGAAATGATGTTGTCTGAAATCCCAAACCTTTGAAGTTTTGATATAGTAGGATTTTCTTTGCTATGATATGAAACCCTAGATCTTTAGGGTTTGGTTGGGCCTATAAGCAAATCCCTTGTTAGGTATTTAAAGTCCTAGGAATGAAACCCTAGGTTTATATATGTGTTCATGTGATTGAAACCCTAGCTTGGTTTAGGTCGGTATATGTCTAATATGTTGCCTGACGTATGATATGCTTATGCATGATGATAAATTCTTAGATATATGTGTTGACCTAATTATTAATGGTCATAAGTCTTAGGGTTTATTATAAGCCCTCGTCTGAGTTTGATATTCTAGGATGATGTTGTTTGGGAAATCTAGGGTTTGGCAGCTAAACCCTAATAATAGTTAAATTCTCTAGTATGACAATATGAAACCTGTGAATCTATATAGTGATGGTTGAAATAAGAAAATCTAGGGTTTGTAGCTAACCCTAGTGGATGCTAGTCATGTTGTTGATTGCGCTGTAATTGGTTTTTGGTTGTTAAAAGTTTATATATGAAATCTAGGGTTTGTATGAAATCCTAGTAGGAAGTCTAACATATGAATTTTGAAAGTTGCTAGATATCTTGTAGATCTATATTTGTTTGAATTATTTTTAGGGTTTGCTATATGTTGTTGTAGGGTATGTCATCCATTGGAAGAAACATTGAAACCCTAGATGTAATGAAAGATGTTACGAAATAAGACTTGATGAAGTTGTCTAGGGTTTATGACAAAGTCCCTAGCAAGATGTTGAAGAATATGTGTCTCTTGTTTGGTATCTGATATATATAAAGTTGAAATGCTTTCGTGATTCTAATATGGCTAACTTCA
>APFE031290048.1:0-12932 GCA_000404065.3 Pinus taeda
GCCCACCCCCCTCAGATCATTAAGACAAACTGAGTTTCATAGTGGCAGCTAGTTAGATTTGATCCTGGGTCTGTTCAGGATAACTCTCACCAGTTACCGATTATCCTAGATTAAAAAAAAAAAACATTGTTGTAGGCCCAGCCCCCCAAGATCATTAAGACAAACTCAATTTCGCAGAGAAGAAATGCATATGTCATATGTTGAGAACATTTGAAAAACACTTATCCAACATTGCAGGATATATACGTGTGGTTCAGAAATACATGTGGTTAAGAAAAACTGCGATCTCTCCTGGGAGTGTGTTGCGGAAAGCATGATCACATCTCAATGATTTGAAAAAAAAAATTGTAAAATCAGAAAAACTAATATTAGTAGATATATTAATATCTTTTCATTTATTCAAGATTGATCAAGAGCTTTACCTGTGTTCAAAATTTTGGAGGGGTCACCGATACATTGGTAGTGTAGGGGTCACCGAAAGCAATTCTCATCACCAACTCCAGCCTCTGGAGTTTTGGTGTTTGGAATCAATTTGGACGAGTCCCTTCCGTGAGCCGGATCAATTCTTGGTGTCTTGTAGATCCAGAGTTAACATGGATCTAGGTTGATAAAATCCCGCCCTTTAAATAGTATGTACTGATATGAATACCATGGGTCAATACCGTGGGCTCTCATAAAGCTAGATACCATGTGTCAATACCATAGGCTCTCATAAACCTCTAGCTCACTATTAGTAATAATTTATAGAAAATAACCAAAATAATAATTTATCTTTTGTTTTTATTTTATTTTGACCAAGTTAAAAGGTTTAAATGACATTACATTACATCATCTATACTATATTGTTCTCGAAAGCACCTCTCCAAAACATTAGTAACAAAAAAACCATGACCCACTAAACTAATGAACCTACAAACCATCAATGTCAACTTTAACACAATTATTCATTTACCTAGTCAAACTTAATCTAAATTATAACATGATAATAACAATAATATTTTATGCTTGTGATATCCAAACTTTAAAATGGAAAAAAAAATCATTAATAGTATATTAATATTCTTGGCTACATTTTGTGTAACTATAAAACTGTGAGACACTAAACCAATGAACCCATAAAGCATCAATGTTGACTTTAAGACAATGACTCATTTACGTAGTCAAGGCTAATCTAAATTATAAAATGATAATAATAATAACATTTTATACTCATGATATTCAAACTTTAAAATGAAAAAAAAAAATCATTAATACTATATTAATATTTTTTACTAAATTTCAGGAACCTAAGAAAGCCACGCATGGTCCTTGACCACTGACCTCGATGTTTTTCTTACAATGTGAGTACTATTTTACAATGTGGTATTCTAGGTGTATTAAATGTCTTCATCTAATCCAAAACTATTCCAACCATAGAAATTAAATGGTTGGGTCTATACGCATCAAGCCATGATAATCATAAAAAAAACTTGCCCCATGATAAATCTGATATTCGTAGCAATGCAATTTATTAATTTATAAATAGATTTTGTTAGAATACCATGGGTCAATACCATGGCTTATGAATATCACATGCCCAGTATGACATGCCTTGATATATTTTTTTTTTTCATTTAACTAATTTAAGATAAAATAATTAAAAGGGCATAAATAACTTGGAGATAAGTAACCCTTGACTTTTGAATACTATTATGAATATTCTATCATATTCCATCAAGATTAAATTTAGACCATGGCTTATGAATATCACATGCCCAATATGAAACATCTTGATATAACATTTTCTTCATTTAACTAATTTCAAATAAATTAATTAAAAGGCCATAATTAACTTGGAGATAAATTTAAACCCTTGACTTTTGAATATTATTATGAATATTCTATCATATTCCATAAGGTTTAAATTTAGACCATGGCTTATGAGTACCACATGAACAATATGACATGCCTTGATATAATATTTTCATCATTTAACTACTTTAAGATGGATAATTAAAATTACATAAATAACTTGGAGATAAATTTTAACCCTCGACTTCTCAATACTATATGAATATTCTATCATATTCCATTTAGGTTAAATTTAGACCATCAACCTACTAATTAATGAAAGTTAAGATAAATATGTAAAAGTCTATTCTGAAATAGTCAGAAAAAACCATGAGCTGCTAAAACCATGAACCAACAAACCAACAATGTTCACCATAACCGGATGACTCATTTACCTAATCAAAGTTAGTCTAACTTTATCATGATTTGGGGTAAATATTGTTCTCACTCACTAAAAACTAGTTTAAACAACACAAGTCAGGATAAAGTTTTCCCTTTTATTTTCTGATCTAATTTGTCTTCTACTAGGGATTTATTGAAATCACAATTTTTTTATGGTGTTGAATCCATATATGTAGTGAAAAAACTAGGTTAAACAACATAAATCAAGATGTCACCACAAATATTTTCTGACTAAATATACTAAAAAACTCCAAAAAGTCCACTTAAAGACTACTGCAATATTATTATTATAAATTTTAAAAATATACTAATATATGAGTTCAATAGATATACATTAAAAAAACATGTAACAAGATTGTTAATCATGGAAATGTTTGAAACAAGATTAATAGTAGAGGGGGAAAGCAGTTGAATTAGTATTAAGACTAAATTTGCAATTATTCTCAATTTATAATTTTAGTTTTACTTGGAAACCATTTAGGTAAACAAACAACAACATATCATGTAAGAAACAATGTAAATCAACACACATTATACACAACAATTAAACATTGAAACCCTTCTAGGAGAAAAACCACAAAATCTTCATTGTATTATGATGTAGATCAAAAGCCACTACTCTCATTATGTCAGGTTTCATTAACACCTACTCATAGAAGCATGAACTCCCTTAGATTTTCTTTCTAGCACCAATTCCCTCTTTGCTGGAGAATTGAACAACTTACAAGAAACACCAACTCCTTCAGCAAACACCCAAATTCAAGAGGCACCAATTTCCAAGTTGTACATTATGCACTCACTATGATGGAACCACCAACTTCCTCTTATGAAAAAACCAACTTGATGTCCATATGGAACTTGTTGTTTTTTGTTCTTTCTCTTAGTCATTTTGATGAATAGGTTGAATCAACTCATGATTTTCTTCAACATTCTTATTCAGCATCTCTTCTCCACTTGCTCTAACAAACTCACTATACAAGCTCACTCTCAGAAAAACTCTCTCACATGCTGCCACATTCCAAAAATCTCTCACTATGGTCACAATTGTTTTTCTCACCTATCACACATTTCTCAATGTCGTGACATCTAAATTTTACACTACTTGAGGAACACTCCAACATGGCTAATTGTTTCATTCTTCAAGCCTCAATAGGACCAACACAATGGGTCTCATTTACTCAACCTCGTGACATAGGTATGGTCTCCATTACCAATCGTTACAATTGTAGGAGACCACTTCAGTATGGCTCATGATGCTTGAAATAATTGTATTAATCAGCCTAAGTATGGCTAGAATTTACTCCCTTTGAATTTGTGGATGGTGTTCAATAGGTTTTACTCTCTTTAATTAAACTCGATTGCCACCTATATTGGTCGAGGTATGCCACTGTTAATTATGTATGCAAAAAAATGTTATTGATAGTTCCTCAACAACAAACACCTAGTCACTTACTACTTCCAGCATATGCGAATATCCATTACCTTTCATGATTAGGTTATAACCATGATCATGCAATCCTCAACTATCCAACTACATAATTAGACCCTTTAATTTCATAATTCAATCTGATGTCCATCACTCGATTGAACTATTTTACTTATATGTACTACATTTTCTTTCAAACTATAGTTTTGATGCTCGAATATAGGTTTACCAATCTTGGTTATGCTCCCAATGTTAGCCCCTTCTCGCTAAACTAAATTAAACCTCCTTTTGGATGAGACCTTTATAACTCTATTTTTCATGTCCTCTTCTCTTTATAGCATTTTCATATGTTGAGAGTTCCACCAAATGCACCCTTGGCACAAATATCGAGGTTAATCCATTACTTCATCTAAGTCAATAAATAAATCATGTTATCTCCAACGTTAATCTTCCATGGCCTTCAGTTTTAGCATCTTATGACTGAGGGGCCAATATAAAGGACTTATCACATCCTAATTTATGGCAAGTTCCTTTACAACTAAAATTACCTCGGGCCACTGCCTTCTTATCAATAGATGTTGCTAGAACAATTCTTGTTCCCCAGATCAATCTCGTGGGACCCCAACTGCACTACACTCTTTAACATTGGACCAAGGTCCAAAATTGTCGTCTATTGTTGGTGTCATGAAAAGTCTTTGTCTCCTAGATCCTATCGACTAAGGAACCACACTATCCAAAAACTTTACGGAGACTTTCTTTCCTATACTTAATTTGCTAGCACTATTGGAAACACCCCTATGTGTTGCCTCTATTAGTTGTGGGACCTACCACTTTGCCCTTTTGTTAGATTTTTTAATTTTCAAGCTTTCTCCACCTTACTAAGAATTTTTATAACATGAGAAAATACTTCCAAACATTACCCCTAGTAAAATACTGCCAAACATTACCACATCAGCTACTAAAGTCACTACTACAATGTGTCACATTTGAGTTGTGCCACTCAATTGAATATGGCCCACTTGAAAAGATTAAAACTCAAAATCATCATGCTATGTGTCACTTTCCCAACATGCCACAACATCACTGGTGAGACTTGGTGATGCAACAAGAGAGTTGAAACTCTTAGGGGCTTCCCAAATTAAATTATCAACACAGGGTTTGTACAAACTTAGAGACGACAATGTTATATAAACAAAATGTTTGGATGTTATGTGTCATCATGCCACCATGAGTTGTGACATTAGAATAAAATGTTTTGAGACCATTCCTCCAACTTAGCTATAGTGAAATATTCTGATGAAATCACAATATTTCATCAGAAATATTCTGATGAAATCATTCTGGTGTTCTTTCCAAGGAATTCCTTAACCTTTCAGGAGAGTAATACTCTCTAACTCGTAGACTATGGTGTAAGGCATGCCATATTCTCTGACAAGTATGCAGACTCTCTATTCCCAACATTCTAAAATTATCCTCAAACTACAAAATGACTTTCTCTTGGGTTTTAATGTACTTGGGTGCTAGTGTAGAATAAAAGGAGATGAGCCTATGAGTCTTGATGACAACCTTACAACTAACTAGCTCTTCTTTCATATACAAGGGCTCCCTCTCTTCTTTTGTCATCAACTTCTTTCACTTCTTCATCCCTTGCCTCATCATGAGTCAACCAATATTCCAATGCCATTAGTTTCATATCTCCCATTATTGAATTGGGATCTCAAAAATTTAGATATGTTAGAATGAAATTGTGCATCTAAAATTCAATTAGGATTTCCATATCTTCCATACATGCTTGTTTTCAATATTAAATAAACTTCTTTTAGGAAAATACCCATATTGTCACAGTGTTTTTATCTGGAATTTCAACCTTGTTACTTGAGGAAAAGAGCATACGATTTTGATGGTTTCCTGCATTGTAGAGCTTCCATAGAGAAACTTCCCATGGTGGCAAGTTGTGTTTCTTTCTCTTGCAACTTCTCTCTCAACCTTGTGTTTTCTTCCTCTCCTTTCTTCCTCATAATGGAATCTCTTAGTCTCAAAGGCACACATCTTCTACATTTCTAGATTTGGAAATTTGTATCCATCTATGTCTTTTTCATCTCTCTATTTCCATCTCATAGAGCAGTGGGAACGCAAAATTTTCAAGTATAATCCTACCTCCCTCACAAAATTTGTAATAGTAATCCAAATTGGGTTGTGGATCAAGCTCTTGAAGTTATTATTGGCCCTTTTAAACTACTTTCAAGGTGGCTTCTTCTTCCTATAGCTCCTTTTGCTTCTCCTGTAGCATCCCCCGTTTCTCCTATAGTAGCCCCTATTTCTCTTGTAGCTTTTTTTTCTTCTTGATCAAAGGATGTTTGTGTCTTGGGTCACTTAAAGGTCACTTCCCTCCTGGTGTGCCTTCTCAGAGATGTCATGAGTGGCTTGGTTTTGGCCTTTGGAGAGGTAATCTCCTCAATTTTTCCTTCACCAGGCCTCATTTCTCCCTTTAAACTTGGTGAACCATCAATAGTGATAGAGACCTCTAAAGGAGGTTATTGTTTCCCATGCCCAATGCTAGTGCTATTTCATGTTTTGAAATATAGGGAACCTTACCTTGGCTGCCTCTTTTTTGTTAATTTTTCATATGGCTACATTGTTCTTTGCTTTGATAATTTCATTTCTTCATTAACACATAAAGTTCATGATGTAGCATCATAACATTATTCATATTTACTTCATTATCCATCATCGTATGCAACTATGTAGAAAGAACAATAACATCATCATTAATGCAGCATAACATAAAGTAACAATAGAAGAAAAGCATGCACACATAGAGACAAGAGGATTGGTTGGAGACCAGGGAAAAACCCACTATGAGGAAACCCTTGCAAATCTTCTTCTAATAGATTGTCATAAAATGCTTCAGCAAAAGAGAGTACAATGATGCATATGTTCAAAACAACTATAATGTCCATGAAATGCATATAAACCTAAAAACTCTGGTTGAGATAATTGTAATGTGATATCACTGCCTGTAGGTTGTTGTTGAACACTGTTGTCACTGAGAGAAATATTTAGAATATTGAAATCTAATATAGGAGTCTCAGTCGTATGGAGGAGGAGTTGTGCAAGAGACTATGACATACATGGTTTGTCTATGTGAACTACATGATAGTGACTATGGCAGCTCGGTCCCTCCCATATCATTATGTGCAAGCGATCAAGGACCAAACTAACCCAGACTCTCCGTCGATCTCATCAAGGCTATGCGAAAATGTGCAAGGGTCCTTGGTCGCTGTGATGACCACTGTGTGCCAGAATCCAAGGACCTAAATTATCATTTTTTTCTAGTGACCAGGAATAAAAAACCCTAGTTCAGTGTGAGCTTCATCCTCAAGTTTCAGATCCTTGAGTGAGCTTCCTAACCTGTGCTAGCCAATATCAAATAGAAGAGGAGAAGAGAGCTTTATCAATGTGTCGAAATGAGCTTGATGTATATTCTATTTGTAGGTTTCCATCAGGGTTTTCTTGACCTGTCCATTGGTATAGGTGCGTAGGGCCAATCTGATCCAGAATATATTTACGAATAAAATAATTCATAACTCAACTTTTGCTTGTCCAAATGAGGTGAATATTAGGTTGATTTTTGTCCTCTGAGGAAAGGAATATGATTTCATCATAATCTCCATCAAATAAGTAATAAAAAGTGAAATTGGACTACAATTACAGATTTTAACAGTCCATCTCAGTTAGGAAGAATTCTACCTATCAGTATTAGATCATTTGTTGTACCTCTGAGATAATAGCGGTCAGCTATCAATTCCAGAGCATCTAAAATAATTTTGCTGGGGGTTTTTCTTTTGATTTGGAAGACCAATGAATAAAATAGATGTAACACTCTAATGCCTAACATTGTGAATAATAATAATCCCAAAGTAAAAGGCTGCTATAAAACTTCACACAGTGATAAATCCTGAATAGTGGTGAGCAAAAACAAAAATAATATGATTATGACAGTTTTCAGATAAAAAATTAAACAATCATAATTATGAAAACCTATGAATGATGTTCAGAATGTTCAAGAGAATATGCTTATGCTTAGAACGAGATGCTGACGATTTATTGATTCAGAGGGAACTAATTAAACACATAATTCATTAATCCATTCTCTCTAATGGTTATCACTTTAGAAGCTTATAGGAATAGATTGAGACACAATTATTCCTACATAGTTATCTCTGTAAAGTCATAAGAATATGAAGAAAAACATAATTTGTTACTCGAAAAGATTACAGGAAACGGAGATGATGTAAAACTGAATTTAGAATCCTCTGCTTTGTATTAAGGTTCCACGAAATCTTGTACATCAAAGGTTTACAAATGCTTCTTCAAGAGTAAACTCTCTTTCAATTGTCAACATGGTTCAAAGGTGAACAATGAAACCATAACAACTCATAAGGAGAGGTATTTATACAATAGTAGAATTAGGAAAATATCCTAAACTATTTTTACAAAAATAGATTTATTCAATGAAAAGGATATATCTTCATGCAAGAAGATAGAGACAACTATTGAACTACTGCTTGTTGACCCTGTTGTTTAGGTTCTTCTGGCTTTGGTCTTTGAACTTTTTCCCTTTAAGTTGCTTGTCTATTTTATCTTAATGCTGGAAATAATACTAACTTATGATCTTTCATCTGATACACTTTCATCTGATACTCTTTAGCCTTGTTGACCCGTTAATATCCTTTACTGTGCCTTTTTACTTTTAATGAACATTTCAAGTTTTTATTGTGTATTTCATGAGTAAATCATTTAGTTTCTTGATGTCTCAGCATCAGGTAGTTTGGATATTGAACATTTGGTTGTCTTTTAATTGTATGTTTTATCTGCCTCCTCTGTTTTGTCTTTTAAATATGTAAATTGTCTATTTTAACATTTATTGTGTAAATGATTTCTTCTACTTTGTCTTTGGTTTAAACATGATCTTCTATTTGTACAACAAAATAATTTCAATTCATTTCTCGATAATTTGGAACAAAGTTGTTTTTAATTGGTATAAAAATTGTTTATCCATTCTCCTCGTCTTCCACTAATCACCTGCAAAATACAACAATTGTTAGGAAAAACAAAGGTTGGCAGGGAGGGCCATAATGGATTCATTTGAGTTGAAAGGTCTGTGGATGGAGTCCGAAGTGTTTTCAGGAGGTAAATAGTGGTTAAATCGGTTGCAAAGGCTTAGGGTGGCGCAGGAGGGTTATACAATTTTTACTATGAAAAACGAGAGAAAAGAGCAAAAGTGATGGTTTTTCGTTTAAATGGATAAACGGTTAAATTTTAAAATTTGGCGCAAAGTGAACAATGGATGGTTTTACTATATGTGGGGGAGCAGTTTGGGAGGCTCATCGCACTGCTTTTGGCCATGGGGTGGTTTTTCTCTGAGGGCACGCGAGTTAACATGGGAATGACACGTAACCACAAGGGGCCCGAGCAAAACCATGAATCATCATTTTCATTTGAAAGGAAATGAATTCTCTTTACTGTTGAAAGGACTACTTGAAATACATCTGATAGGAAAGATATGAAGGGGAAAGCTCTTTCATTATTTTGTTTTCAAAAGTGAAGTAGTGAAAAGGTCACATTGCTTTCAGTTTCTTTTTTGTTTCATTGCTTGGTTTCTCTACTCTCATTAGTGTAAACATTCATCGAACTAAAAGGGTTTTGTCTCAATTATCTGCATACAGGAATTTTTCCGAGTCACATCGATAAGGCCTATAAATTGATACATAATTTCAAGACAAACTTTAGAATGTATTCAATTAATCTAACATATTTAAACCAAGCAAATATTGTTTGCTTCGGCACTAGGCAGCGCTAGTACAAAATTTTGGTCCCCATATCATCGTGTATATAAAGGGAGACCCCACTAAGTTGTAATCCTTTATTCGTTGGAAGACAGGTCTTCCTCTTTGTAAAAGTGATACACCAAACTCAAGATTTAGGGAGATTGCCTGCTCATACTTCTCAGTTCGTTGGGAGGTATGTTGTAGCTCATAGTTACGTGGTAATCCTTTTTTCCTATATTATCTTGAGCAATCATTTTGATACAGTCATACTTATTTTTTCTCGACTCTTAAAATAGGAAAAAGTATCGGTTTGTTTAGCGTCTTAAGAAAAAATGTTTCCAATGATCACATAACTTTCCTATTATCCTTATTCTAGATTAAATCGTGAGTATACCTTTAAATAATCTTTAAAAGCCCTGAAATTAATCTCTCTCTCCTTATTGTTTGAGACAAAGTCATCATGGCTGAACCATCAGGTTCACCCAGTTCCTCTTCCTCTCCTCCATCTGGATGATTATTTATAGAGCCTCTCCCAGAATTTCCACAGTCATTTGAGGACCAAGTTGTTGGACTTGGAATTTTTTTGAGTATTAAACCTTTGTCATCACATCCTCCTCCTCCATCAAATATTGGGTCACCTTAAGAATCTAGCCTAGAATATCCGGATAATCCTATCTAGACTCCTGAGAGTCCATTGACTTCTCAAGGTCATCTATGACTGGTTGTTTATCCTCTGAATCCTTTGTTCAATCTTGTTGTGATATCATAGCAACGTCCATACAGTCTTTACAATTGGTTGGGTATTTATTTGGAATTATCTCCTCGAACATCATTGGTTGTCCATCATCATTTGTTTCCATCCATGGAATTAGAATGAGAGATCCCATTCTCCTTTCTGGGTCACTCAGAGGTGTATGCTACACACAGTCCTCACATTGTTCATGATCAGGGATATCCATTCCCTCCTGAAGGTTTTCCTTACATAGGAAACATTCCAACAAGCGTTTATCCTAAGTTACCTCATAATTATGTTTCATTAGCTCAGTTCGTGATGGGCACCCACAGTGCCTCGTCATTATATCACAACCCTATTTCGTTGTCTAGCGCTATGATTACCTCAGGTCCGTTCATTCAGAACATGAGCTCTCAGCCGATGGTTCCTTCTGTAGTCACTTCAGTTCTAGTGAAACCAACCGTTCTGAATCCACTTGCTTTTTCAGTCCAAGTTACTAAAATTATTCAACTAACGATTACCAGTCAAGTCTCTCTTAGTTCTTTGATCCCTCCTGTAAGTGGATGGGCCATGCCACCACCTAGGGGGCAAACATGAATGTTTCTATGATGTCTAGCACGACCAATGTCAGTGGCTCCAAAGCTTACATGGTTGGAATGAACCAGCCCTCTTCCGGTGCTATTTCGAAATTTGTTGGTCCTTCTCGAGCAAGTAATGTTGAGTACCAACAATCCAACCCTATTGGTCCTTCTGGGTCAAGTAACATCTATTATTAGAAGCTATATGTGGCTTAGGTTCAATACCAAACTCCTTATGTTCCACATGGTTCACAAGCAATGATACACCTGCCTTACGTCCCTCAAGCTACACCTTATGCTCAGCCTGGTCCATCCGCCGCCCCTCGTGGATATGGCTAGATCCAATTTAGGAAATTTTAGGGAACTATCCAAGTACCCTTGTAGCAGCAATGACAATATTTTTAGCAACAAGGGAAGACAGTGCAAAGGACAATTGCAACAAATGCGTGGGCAACCCTTGCAAAAGTCACAACAAACCTTGCAACCGTAGATGCAATATGTTCCTCAATCTTCCCAACCAATGTCCTCGCAAGGCCAACCTCTCTAGCCACAAGGTCAACCTTTCCAAAGGGCAAGGTCAAGGTCAAGTCCTACAGCAGAAGGTTCAAAACCATTATGTCTAGGGGAAACAGGTTAAAAACCCTTATGCCCAGGGGAAGCAGGTACAAAAAATGTATGTCCAAGGTCAACAGGCTCAACAGCCTTTTAACCCACATGTTGCTTATCATCACCCTTTGGTTAGATATTTTCAAGGCTATCAATGCCAAAATCCTCCCTATGGGAAGGGTAACCTACAGTGGGGGGAAATAAAATGCCATATGGACAAAATCATCAACTATGGGGAAAAAATCACTATCAATAAAGATGGGTTCTATACTCTGGCCCCACTAAGAAGCGACAAACGCCTTTCAATACCAAATTGCCATTATTGGCCACATTGTAGTTTCTAGATGTGTCTAGGCTCATGAATGATTCTATTCTTCATTCGCCATACTGATCTCTGGTACCATCCAAGATTCTGAGTAATTGTCCAAAATTTGAAGGAAATGCGAAAGAGGATCTACAAGACCACGTGATGACATATCACCTCTGGTGCTCCTCCAAATCATATGTTGATGATTCCATTCATCTTCGAATTTTCTAACTAACTCTCACAACTGCTGCAGCCAAGTGGTACATTGAATTGTCTCGAAGTACCTATGATGAATTTACCACTTTCGTTGTGGACTTTATCACACATTTCTAGTTGTTGGTTCGCTATGAAGTTGGCAGCCATCTGCTAACATCACTCAACCAAGACACTGCGACCACATGTCCGGTCACATCCATGAATAGAGACGTCATGTTATGAAACCCGCTCAAGAAAAGATGGAAAAGAGAGATCAACGCCTTAGAATTCAGCCTTTTCGAGGGGACAGCCTCCACATTACATAAATGAACAATTCTTGGATGATTCAAATGACAAAACCTCCTTTCTATATATAGGAGTCTAAGAAGTCACAATATAACCGAGCTGACCTAACAATAATAATATAAAGCCATAAAAATAACCATAGAGGGATTCTATGGGGCACAGTAATAACAATATGGGGGCAATAGGGGCACAATAATATTAATAAGGGGTACAACTACAATAGTAATGGGGTAGTAACTAGTATTATAGGGACCCAACATGCCCCTCTCCTTCAAAAAGGTGTTGTCCTCAACGCTTGAGTAGTTCTGGATACTTCTGTATAAAATTGTCATCCTCCCATGTGGAATCTTCAGTGGGTAAGTCCACTTGATAAGATACTCCGAAATTGATCGATTTCGTAGCTGTCGAGTTCTTGTTTCTGTGACTGCTTCCGGTTCAAATATAATTTTTCCTTCCTCGTCAAGTTCTGGCAATATTGTTTGAACTGGGAGCTTGTCGCCTATAACCTTCTTTAAACATGAAACATGGAAAACCGGGTGCAATCGAGAAGCTGCAGGAAGCTCCAATTTGTATGCCATAGTACCAATCTTTTGCAACACCTTGTATGGACCATAATACTTTGGTGATAATTTATTATCCTTCTTAGCTTGCTTGATGGACATTTTCTTATATGGTTGTAGCCGTAGGAATACCCAATCACCTACATCAAAACTTCTTT